>VUYV01000216.1:119801-240418 GCA_008711295.1 Anarhynchus alexandrinus | reverse complement strand
TTGAAAAATTATGAATGGAACAAGCATAAGATTTCAGATTCAGTCTCTTATACATCCATTTTTCTTCAGATATATTATCAGAAACATGTATAAGTAATAATAACACAAGGTAAGTGACAGAAAAAATCCTATAATAAGGATTAACAGCACAGATATTGTCTTATCAGCCAAATCAAGAATAAAAATAAATAAAGACATGAGGAAGAATTTCCTAGAGAACATTTGGCAGCTGGCATAAATCATACGTGGGATGAATGAGGTAGTCCCAGAATTATTCCAAATCGGCTCTTCTGCTTTAGCAATAACTGCAGAGTCCATAATGTTGATCCTGCACAGAGTATTATCAACAATACATGTAGCTCAGCCTACTAAGCTAATATAGTTCACACTATCCTGTTACTTCATTTGCCAAGCTACTCAGTCATTAACTGTTCTTGTGTTTCGTCATTTATTTAACTTCCACATTTTGTAATATTTTCATTCACACCTAAAATCATAGAAGGCTATTAATGAAATGGAAGGTGGTTTGATATGATATTTTCAGCAACATTTCCTGGAAAGTGTGTAAAATTATATATGAATCCATTTAAGTCCTTGCTTTCCAGCAAGAAAAGCATTTCTCGCACACAAACGCACAAAATCTTGCCTAAAAGCATGACATGAAAATCATCCTTCTTTGTCTGCTTGATAGGATCACAGGATAATTCAGTTTGGAAGGACCTTTGGGGAGGTACCTGGCCTAACCTCCTGCTCCAAGCGGCATCACACCAAGTTGCTCAGGGCTTTATTGAGTTGGGTCTCAAAAAATCATCAAGAATGGAGACTACACAACCTCTCTGGGCAACCCAATATACAAATAAGATGGAAATTCTTTAAATACAATGCAAAGAATCTCATGGGAAAACCCACAAGTTGCACTCTTTTTAAGATGTACATCCTCTTACTACATTTCCTCCAAAGCCAGAGAATTACAAAGAACTGAAAAACATTCCCATCTCAGGTCTTCTATTTCCATTTTTCACCCATTTACTTTTTCATTAGTTGAACTCTATAAAAATTATCAATGTGGGGCTTTTCTTATTTATGATCCAAAATATGCATGTTTGAAAATGAGTAGGTTTTTTTCCAGTCCAAGATTTTTCTCTCATCAGTTGGATGTGAACTTACCTGAAACCCCTGGGATTGCGTACACTGGTTCCAGATGTACCTCTATTTGTCCACATTGTGCGTAATAGCAATAATAATAGCACCAGCCTGGTGTCTGTGCTGAGATTGCTGCCCTTCCTGTGGCCAACTGTAAATGAATATAAATGTGCAGCTGAAGTTTCCAGTATTCTTGCAAGCAAAGCTCAGCTAGACCATTTGGTCAACCACAATTGTTCTGATGTCACCAAAAAGATCACATATTAATTTCAACTCTTTCTGCTGTAGCAGACTTAGTCATCTATAGCAGTTTTATACAGCACTTCTATTTTTTTCTGTGTGCCTGTGATAGGGTTTTTTTTTCAGTTTCTCCCCAATGATGGTAGAAAAGGACCTGATTAGGGCCATGAAACTTCTGCTGGGTTGCAGAGGAGTTTGTAGGAAAGGTCCTGCTAGATGGCTATTTTTATTTTCTGGCATCATTAGATGTCTGGAAAAATGCCTTGAAAAATTGAGTCCAGGCACATTGACTTCAGAAATTGTTATATATTAACCAGAAATTTCCTCTTTCCCCACCTACTTTTAAAATTTTTAACAGTGGAATATATTGAAACATGCAGAGAACTGTAAAACAGCCAAGTGGACTTACATAAAACTCACTGAAATGATCCACTTCTGCAGTGGAATAAATCAGAGGAAATATCAGCTAGGAAAGAGGATATCCAAAGAAAGTGACTGCAAACCTCTAGTTAAAATTGAAGTGTGATATCCCTTTCAATTCCCATTTCTCTATTCTCGAATAGCCAATGACATTTTCTAAATAAAGAACTTTTTCTCTGTTAATTGGTTTGCTTTCAGAAAAACTCCCGTCAAATCCATTTTACTTTCCATTCTTTACAGGAAGGGGAGGGGAAGCGGGGGGGAAGTCATCCTTTCCCTTGCACCAGCACGGGATGTTTGCAGGCTGATCACTTCAAGGGCACGTTGGTCCTTTTGTGTTGCATGCAAATGCAGTCACTTCAAGTTGGCTAACGAGCATCTCCTGGGAGATGTGGCGAGCGTTGAAACGCGTATGACAAACCTCATTCTTCTGCCAGATCGCTGCCCCCTGCATTTTATAGCCCGGCATCTTTTGTCTGTGGGGAGGAAGGAAGCGGAGTGCCTCAAAGATGAGGGCAAGGTTGGAAACTGCGATCAGATCCCGAATGCGCTGGCATCTGTTACAAGTACAGGGAGTTGAAACGATATTTCTGAGAACTCCCATTACCGTTTATAACTATGTATTCCAAGAAAACTCCCAATATAGTAGCCGTCGTGAACAAAGACTGCAGGCCATAAGCAACAGATGAGCTAACCTTTCTGCCTTTGGGGGCATATTTTCTTTGGCCCGGAGCTGCGGGCAGGGATGGCCGCCCTGGTGCAAGGTGCGGGAGGCACCGGTGGGCGCAGGGGGCGGAGGGCTGGCTCCTGCCCTGTCTCGGCAGCCCGGGACACAGCTGAGAAAATGGGACTGAAATGTTCATCGATGAAACGATGGTCATAACTGGGCTTCTCCCATCTGCCCCGCTTCCATAGTTCGTAATTCTTGGTGAGGGTGGGAACACGCTGGCGATACAACGCATGAGGTTTTGGCTTCAGCCTCTGCTGCCCAGGCAGGCGGTGGTGCAGAGTGGATGTGCTCCTTTTCGCCTCCCTTTCTGCCAAGGAGAGGCAGACAGGGAGCCCTGGGAGCTGCCACCCACCTCCCAACCACCTCTCTCGTTCCAGCTTCTCAATTTTAGGGTTTGAGGAAAAAAAACGCCAAACCAGTCCTAGCCCTGCTGACAGTCCCAGCACCCAGCAAGCAAGCAGTGCGGCGATCGCTTTAACTGCTTCCCGTGAAATAATCTCAGAGCTTGAGTTTTGGCTTCACTGGCATTTGACTAATCATATCAAAGTCCTTACCTATGCTTTCGTTCCTATTTTTATTTCCCCCCATAACATTAGCTTCAGATTTCACCGTTTTGTTTATTTTTTAACTAAAGACTTTGACATTTCGAAGCCATTTTATATTTCCTATCCTGGCAATATTCAAAGGAGGACTACACAGATGGGCAAATAATCATATCAAGATCTGAGGTAACGCTTCCCTTCATCTCGGTCCACTTGGGTAAACTCACACCACATGCCAGCGTGAACTATTCTTGTAACAAGGGCTGTAAATCCCTGCTGAAACTTATTTAGGAAGGGTAATTTTGGCTATGCATGAGTGCCATACATTAAATATATTACAGGTGAAATCTGCTGGGAAGGGCTCTGACATTTATAAGTTACACAGACGGTATGTATTACAGAGGCTCCAAATTCTGAGAGAATGTAATAGAATATAATTTTCTATAGCAATTTTACCTGCAGTTTCATCAAAAAGAAACAATCACCAAACTCTTTTCAACCCTGTGGCTCTTGTGGTTTGGTTTTCTTAAGAAGTCTCTAACCTTTACAATTCAATAATTTCACTTTCGTTCTTCCTACGTATTCCCTGTGCAAACGCACTGTAACGCTATCTCATTGCTGAAGAGGAGTTTGGAAGGCTTGGACGGTGTCTGTAACGTGAGATGTGTAACGATGCAAACATTGACTGTCTCCTCTCCCTTTTACAGGGCACCGCATCTTCCTTGTGCTTTTCCCAGGGAGGAGGAGAGCCGGGAGCCCCACGAAACAGCAAAGGCAGCCCGAACCACCCCTGAAACGCAAGCGTGCCATCAATGTGATGGGGCTGATCCTGCCTTGGGTGGACATGAATTAGGAACCACAGCTACAGAACCTAGTTTCTTTGCAGCTATCCATGCCCTTCTTTGCCTTAGTGCAAAGATTTTATGCCAGAGTTGGCAATTTATCCCAGCAAGCTCTGGGATATCTGTTTTGTTAGTTATTTGCCACTGGATTAAATTCCTCTGTAAAGTTTTTATTTCTTATTGTGGTCCGGTGTATTGGGGGCACCCGCGACTCACTTGTAAAACTGCAGGCAATGGGTTTCTTGCACACAGTGTAATTCCCACACGGGGTTTTATAAGTTAAAGCCAACTCTCCCACATGAAGGTGGTCGATCAGCTGTAATTCCCAACAGGTAAATGGCTGCTTGGCACTGTCTGCACACAATCTGTTTTCACATTTTGTTGGACTCACTTCTACAGCACTGCTTTCGGCCCCTCCATGGCACTGTAGAAGGAAAACCACTCCTGGGCAGACTGACGAACAAAGCCAAGGACACGACGCACGGAAACCCTCTCCAACACGAGTGGGGAAACTCTGACAAAACACAGGGTGCTTTAAAATATCCCCTAGAAAAACGGCAGCTGCCTTCTCATAAGAAGGTGCAGTGGTTACCAGTTGCAGCCATCTAGGCCAAGCCCAGTGGCGATCGCCGCTGAGCCCTGCAGAGCCCCACACTGCTGGGGCACAGTTCCCCTCTTGGCTGCCGTGTCTGCACCAGACTCCAACCTGTCCAGCTTCAGATGGCCTCTTTTCTCTTCCCGGCATCTATAAATATCTATTTACTCCTCTGGTTCCAGCATAAATCTTCTCCCTGAGCTTGTATCTGCCCAATTCTGGATCAGTGACATACTTCAGGTTTGTCATCTTAGACCTCCATGCAACAAGAACTGGGAGGTCAATGCTGTTGGCTTGAGGATAGTTTTGTTACACCCCAGGATGCATGGCATGTAGATATGGACCTGGGAAGCATCAGGATAGCACAGTCCCAATGACTGCAGCTGGTTTTAGCTATGAAAACATATAACATGTCAAATACTAAAGACGTCATCGGTCCAGAATTAAAAATTGCCACTGCTGGCTTTTAGGCAGCTATAACTTTTCAGGAGAAGATTCATACTGGAACTAGACTCACGTAAGTAATTGCACTGATTCAAGATCACTTAAACTTGTTACCTTCCACAAATTCGGCCATGTGGACTAATAACGTTGTGATTCATTTTGATTAAAAAACCACCTCTACATAAAGTGACAAATGTGAGTAGCTTACAAAGTGTTCATATTGTCTGGGCCTGCAAGAAAGAGAAGTAGCCTGCTCAGTTTCAAAACAATAATAATTTTTAAAAAGGCGAGGAACATAAACATTGATAAACTTGCCTTACAAATATTATTTTAAAGATGTCTGTGACAGACTGCTTGAAGTCAAAGCCTAATAAAGCACTTATCTTCAAGGGGACTTCTTAGGTGTTTAAGGGGAAGCACATGCTTTGGGGCTTTGCTGGGTTCCAGGCATTGAACATTGCATTCGCAACAAGCGTTGTGCTACCTGCAGTCTTGGCCTTATTCCGGTGGGCATTTCCCTGGGTCCAGATTCCCAGGTCAAAAGGCTGTACGGATTGCTGTAACAGACATCATCCGCCCAGAGCCAACGAGCAAGAACGAGAGAAGGGCTGCAGGTTGTGTTTTATGTTCAACATCTTTGTGAGTCAGAGCATAAGGTTGTTCTATTCTTTGCATACATCTGCATAGTATTATCCATATGACAACCATAACAAAAGAAAGATAATTAAAACCAGACTGATTGGAATTAATACAAAATAAACAGTTTGCTTAATAGCTCTGGCTAATTTATCTTATGAGAATAGTGAGGCAAATGCTTCCGTCTAAGCTGGGGGGGACACTGGAAAATAAAGCAAAATATTTAGCTTACCTCACCTGAAAGTAATCTCCTCTTTGATCCTGTTTTTCTTGAACTGCCAGCACCACTTCTTCTCCAGTATCATCAATTCCTTCTCCATCTCTGTTTGCTCTCTTCCATGGATCTCCTCTGGCCAACTGTTAAGAGTCTAGTAACAGACCAGGATGATTTTTATTAAATTAACCAGAAAAGCATGTAAGTCCTTACTTAGAATTTCCATTTGCATGAAAGGCTGTGCAATTAACCTTCGCTTCAGCCGTACAAGTTTTGCTCTAGCTTTTTGTGTCCACGCCTAATGTATCAAGTCTTTAACTTAAACATGAATCTTTGAATTGGGCTTGCCCAAAATCTCTGGTAGAAGTTAAAGCAATTCCATTTCTGCTCATTGGAGGAGCTTGACATGCCTTTGTATTAATCTCTTCCTACCTAGAACAAACTGACACTTGAAGCCCTTTTCCTCATGTGCCATTTGCTGCATAGCATGATCTGTTCCCTGGGGGTGGTGGTGGTGGTGGAATTAAACGGATGCTCAGTGTATCTTTCACTGTAGAGGCCTTCATTTCTGTACCTGCATGCATGCACACACAAGCCATCTAGCTATCGCACTCGTCAGGTCCTATCATTGACTGCTGTGCCTGGCCTTCGTCTACTAATGACTCTTCCCTCGGATTTCTTTTTACACTCTGAACCTCTGAACAGTTTGAGCTTTGAACCAGTCCAGAGCATTGATATAAACACCACAGCAGCGTGTGCCTTTGCTATACAGATTATATTCCATTAAAAGAACATCAGTAAGGTTGAAAAGTCAAGGACTCCAAAGTTAGGAAGCAGATAGTACCGATTCAGTCCTCTTCACATACAACTTTTGATTACCTGACTGTACGCTCTGTTTCCATAGGAATCCACTCTCGTTCAGTACAGCTCAACACAACAAAATGAGAGCACCTGCGAAAGGTGGGATCCCCGCTCCCCTCATGGCACATTTTGGCTGAGACACAGATCCTAATTTTCAGTGGTACTGGGACTCAGATGAACAACCCCCCCGAAAGCTGGTGAATCAAAAGCAAAGTTTATTTCCATGAAATTTTTTTAAAGTTATAATTTCTCAAACTATGTATAATAAGGAAGAGAAAACAGCCTTTACCATGGGGCATGTTGGGCTCACCTAACACAATCACATTACCACGTTCATTTATGAATAACAGAAAACACANTTTTTTTTTTTTTCTCATTTCCTCTATGCTTAAATACACTTCTCTGGGCTAAGCTATGTCATTCACCCCCGAACACTGAAAAAGCTTTGTACATTAAAGTGTGCTGGAGGTTCATCCCGTGTGCTCTTTGGGGCACCATCCCTACCCTGCCTCACGACAGCCAGCTGGGGCTGGGCAGGTGCCAGGAGAAAGAAACCAGGATGAGGAGGGAAAAGCAGGAGCTCCTGGAGGCTTCCTCCATCCGTGGTCCAGGGCACCAGCCTGGCTGAGGCAGGGGATGGCCAGGCCGGCGAGAGGCGAGACGTTTCACTCCTCTGGCATCCTCATCGACTAGCTGTGGCTTGGTTGAATCATAGCTGGTAGCCGGTGGCCTGCAGCCATCTCAAACAGCAGCTGGGGCAGGTAACCAGCAGCACCGCCACCGACCACAGCACAAGCCAGCTCCTGGCAGACGGACCCGCAGTTGTTCTGGCTCCCCCATCCCTGCCCGCCCAGCTGCAAATACCGCTGGAGCTGGTAGCAGGCGGCAGGGGAAGTGCCAGGGAGCCCTTCCAGATGGACAGGAACTCCAAATGAGGCAGTGGTGGCAAAAATGACAAAGCGGGGCATCAGGCTGCGGATTAGCTCTGCGGATCCACATGGATTCATTTCTGGCTGACATGGAGGAGGATGTGAAATCTATGCACCGGGGTAGTGCTGGAGAAGGTACATAATCCACGGACCAGAAGGAGATACGGATTTGTTTAACTGTGAGCTACAGTGAAGAACTTCCAGATCTTTGTCAGCTCCCAAAGCAGCTGGATGCCACTCGCACTGGGCACGGGTTAGCTCGGACGTGCAGCTCCCTCATGCAGCATTTTAAACAGCATGTGGAGAACATCAGCTCCAACTTCGCACACAGCAATAGGTCAAAAGCTTGATTTTAATGATTAGATGAGATTTTCCAGTCCATTTCACCCCCTGCGAGTCGTGGTACTGCACAAGGGCTGCAGCAGCTCGAGGTGCATTTCCCGCTCACAGACCCCTGGAGCTGCTCTGCAAATCTCCATGTGGACTTCAGCAGAGATGGCCATGCTAGGAGCTGGAAGAAGTTCAGAAAAGCAAAGCCCTGGGGGAATTTGAGATAGGGCTGCTGCCTACAGACGGCACAGGATGGGACGGTGTAATTTGAAGCAGCAGCTGGCACTGGTAATGTTAAACAGCACTTGCTTCAGCCTCTGGGTAGCCCAGGATCAGCCGATGACAAAGAAGCATTTGTTGGTGCTCCCAAGTACAGCGTGAAGATGAAAAAGATATTTGACCTCAAAGAAAAGAGCCGGCAGAAGAGAAATGCACACAATTTAGTGACAAATATAAATGTAGGATAGGGAGCAGAGGAAAGTCCCCTCCTTGAGGCTGCAAGGTCTGCGTCCCCCTTGGGAGCATCCCCAGTGGCACCCTGCCGACGGCAGCCAAATCTGCTCCCTGCCAGACCGCGCTGCTTCCCCAAATGGAATGATGCTCCTGTCTGCCTTTTTACCTTGCCCTCCCCAAATCATCTGCCTTTTTCAGACCAGGCTCTCATGAATCTCTGACAAGAAACATCTGACAAAATGGCGTGGCTCGCACAAGCTCTTGCCCTTTTTCTAACCACCAAACTGTTTCTTACTGTCACCTCCTCTTTCCTCCCATCGCCGTGCCCCATCTCCTGGCCTCTGCTGGAGCTCACTTTTCCCTTCTGTCTCTACAGTGACTGAAAGCACAACTAAAAATTGCAGCCCAGCACACCTTTTCTCCCTTCCAGGAGTAAGACCGGAATTTACGGTATATCATGGGAAGACACGAAGGACAGAATAGCAAACACCGTTGCTGCTCGAAGAAACTAATTTGGAGCGCTAATTTCCACCCTGGTTGGTTCTGCAAACTCCTGCCAGGAAGAAATTAGAGTCTTCTCTCAACATTGTCCCTGAAAAACAAATAATTTGTGATGTTAACTCATACACATTGATAGAGTAGGCTCCCACTTGCATGCAACAGTGATTAGCCCTGAATTTAAATTAATTCAAAATCTAACCTATACATAACCCTCCAAAGATGTATTTTTGGCTCTCTGGATGCAGGAGAGCAAAGGCTCAGTGTCACCAGGGTGCTGCTGGGGGGAGGGATAGAAGATGAACAGCAAAGAGATGGCAAGCAGGGGCATTTGTTGGGACAAACTGGCTTGGCTGGCAGGACAGCAGGACTCAGCCCACAGGGAGGCAAAAGAGGAGTGACAATCCCACCAGGAAAGAGACCCCCCCACTTCACTTTGCAAGGCTGGTGTACCTTCAGTGTAAGAAAAATTGTCTATCCAGGGAAAGGAACTGGAGCCTGGATGCAGGTGGAAATCCACAGCTCCCATACATTGATTTTCATTTAAGTGTTTGCACCCTTTGTGCGCACAAGGCTGTAGCTGCAAGAAGCCAAAACTGAGCTCCCTCCGAAAGGCACCAAAGCTCTGGAGGAATTTTGACTTTTCTGAAGGAGACTTAGTTTGTGGTCTGGGTTAGTGGTCGGCACTGGCCCACGTTCACTAATGGCTCTTCTGGGGAAAAAGAAGAAAAATCCCCTTCTGGACATTTTGGAAGCAGCTGTCCCATGTCTGTAATGAAAATATGAAATGACTAAGATCCAAGTAACTGCAAAAAAATTTTTGTCTTTTTTTTTTTTATCAAAGTGCATTGAAACCACCCCACAGATTTTTCAAGTGATACATTGAGAAAGGATGTATCAGCTCATTACAATTCACACCACTATGAAAATATAAAAACTGATTCATTTTCAAGCTACAGAATGTCAATATGTATTTTACAACATAAATAATTTTCTGTTGAAAAACGTCCATGTTAACAGCTTGAGTGCTGGAATTAGGTGTGATTACTACCTTTAATTTCTGGGCACAAGAAACTGCACATAACTTAGTCTTTGATATGAAACAATATTCCAATATTTAACATGTATTAATAAACTACATAGACAGTATAACACCCTGTACAGGATACCTCAAATAAATAGCAATGTTACCTGCTTGTCTCTGTTTGAAAAGCAGAGCTACGATTCTCACATCTATCCTATCACGTTCCAAACTACAACTCGTGGTTTCACGGTAGTACCATGCTCCCACAGTACAGCACAATCCTCAAATACTAATTACCATTGAGCAGAAAAATACAAGATTCTTCTACAAAAATCATGTAACTGTCTAGAAAGATGAATATGGTACTAGGAAACCTATGCCAAAGCTCTGGAGACCTTGTAAAAGACAAACTTGAAGCAAGAAAATATGCTATTANTATGCCAAAGCTCTGGAGACCTTGTAAAAGCAAGAAAATATGCTATTGCTGATTTTTGGGGAGAGTATCATACACTTCATCAGAGCATCCTAGAAACTGGTCTCCACCAAGACACCACAGGCACCCACTTGGAATAAATGAAAAAGGAAAGCATCCAAAAAGCATCTCTCCAAATTCTGCAGAGGGAACTTCTAGGCAATTATGAGATGTATTTTATTAAAAGTGGGAAAAAAATAGTTGATTAGCCACATACTTGGGAAAATACATAAATAAATAAGGAAAAATAGACAAGATCTAAAGACAAATTTGCAGCCTTACTGTATTATTGTTTTACTTCTATTGATATACACTTATCATTTTAGAGAAAGCCCAACCAATTTTCTTCTCCAGATTCCACTGGTCAGAATTTCCCAGTAATCCTCTACTGATTGTCAGTGGGTACCACATGGGGAAAAAAAGTCACACAGCAGATTAACTGCACTCGCGTTGTTTAAAGCCAACTTTGGTCCAAGATTGGACCCTGGGTGCTGCAAATATTAAGTTGCTCCGTTTTATACCCTACCTTGTCTCCGACAACAGGCACAGGCTGAGAACATACAAAGAAAAGTAGGGCCTACATTAAAACAAAAAAAAAAAAATCATGCCCTATAAAATCTAATTTATTGTTTGCATGCAGCAGGAGAGGGTAAGTGATTGGCTTATGTGTCACGTTCAACACTTTCAATACTGGAAGTGAATTTAAAAAAATATATATATACTCTATTAACTTTTGAGAAATCTAAATAATTCTCAATCCACCCTTAAAGGACACTTTGGAGCATTTATATAATTTGCAGAAATACTGCTAGGACAACATAAATGGCAAGAAAAGCTGAAGAACTCTGATATGGGTAAAACCTGCAGAGAATACCTCAACTTAGTGCAAATATCAATAGTTCATCTTTCACGCAGAGCCAAATTATTTATGAATTTACCATCCTTTTTATTCTCAGAGAACACTGATCCAAGCACAGGGAGAGTACAAAAAATTTATGTTCTATTTGAGTGGAAGTGTATAACAATTCCATTACATTTCATTGAATCAGCAAGGTGCTCGAGAAGGCAGATTAGTGTCAGGAAAAGATTGTCACTTTCTTACCTAGCCTGTTATGGTTCATCCAGAGACACTGAACATCTGAGATTTGAGAAATGAAATACACTGTTTGGAAGCAGCGTTATTTCTTGTCGTGATGTTCCTGTCTCTGGGTAGCGTGGTACTCGAATGTTTTGCCATCTACCAAACGAGAGATTTGTGACACTTAATGGAACTCCTGCTAAAACCAAGGGCCCAGATCCTTAGCTTAATTCTGATGTTGCTCATTGGGCAAATGTAAGCATAAAATTAATGTAGCTTTGACACCAGTCATTTATAATTTGGAGGAGAATAAGTTGAAATCAGTGAGGCTGTATCTGCTTAAGTTATCAATGATTTTGGCCCTGCACTTGTTTTCATGTGTTTCCCTTTTGCTTGATGGATTTCAAGGGAAGGAAAGAGTT
Source organism: Anarhynchus alexandrinus (assembly GCA_008711295.1). Classification (NCBI taxonomy): domain Eukaryota; kingdom Metazoa; phylum Chordata; class Aves; order Charadriiformes; family Charadriidae; genus Anarhynchus; species Anarhynchus alexandrinus. Next base: position 228,545 of record VUYV01000216.1, on the reverse strand, counting down.
TATGTGGGATATAATTAGTGCTTTAGTCTAGTATCTTGGGTTATTTTTCCAGCGGAAACGTCTGGGTGGGAAAACTTGACACTTTGGAAAGTGTGCCAAAATTTAGTGCAAGTTTATATTTACCAAAGGAACTTTTGACATTTCATTGATGCATCACAAAGAGAAATAAGGGACACACCTGACAGGATTATCTTGTACTGAAATACTTTAAACCAAACAATGGCACTGCCCAGCAGTATGAAAAAGCAAAGCAAAGGCATGAGTACTGAAAAGGAAATCACTGTGATCCTATGGAAAGTGTGAATATTACTCAGAGCACAATGACACAATCCTTAGTTTCACAGTATAGCAGAAACCTTTTAAAACATACCCAAAACGCTGGATTTTTTTAAAGAGTTTAAGGTATTTCCAGTGCAAATACAAAAGCACTCTATTACAACTTGCATACCTTACCATCTTTAATATTTTTGAAAAAGAGCTTATGGAAAACATTTTTCCACATCAGCCATGTGTAAATTTTAGCATGCTGATTTCAAATTTCTTTAGAAACATTTTTGCTTGCACTCCATCTTATTATAACATGCCATTCTGACACAAGAAAGACTTTCATGAGACCCCTAACAGTGGTTTTCTATCCGCAAACTGCCATACATGCACTAGATTTGGGTTTATCAGAGATGTGAATGTTTTGCCCTATTTTTCAGTCATCAACACAAGTTTCCTGTCTATGCCAACCTCAACTTTCATGGCAAATGATAATGAAAAAGACCTTTAGGCAAAGCAATAAAAAGCAATATAAAAGCTCATTATAAGCCCAATTCATAAAATTACAAGCTGTAATGTGCAGTATACACAACTAAAACTGAAAACCAAGTTCAAGCATACCAAACGAGATTACAAACTAGCTGTTGTTTTTCTGTCTGGGAAAAGCAATTCTTTAATGAGCTTGGAAACACAGCTAAATATTTTCTTTCATAAATTGGAGAAAAAGCCATACCACTTTTGAGATTTCTGCTGGGCAGCGTTTTCTCCTCTCCCTTTTCCTCTTTTAAATTTTAAATACTGCATAGGAACCATTTGCTCTGTGAGGTTCCCATAGTTAGGACCAAACCCTTCTCAGAGGAATTTTGGCACCTTATTAATTAGTTGGTTATGAGAAGGAGCTGCACTCTTTCAGTGACTCCTATTTTGCCATCAGTAAAGTGTGATCCCATAATAAATTTCCATCAAGCAAACTATTTCTGGTAATTCCCCCTAATTAACACCAGACTGCTAATAATAAATTAGGCCCTATGTGTTTCTGATATAACCAAGATCTTGTCTGAGCACAAGATATTAACCAATGTCCCGAGAAAGTAAAACTTGAACCTAAATTAAGCCTTTGCTGGTAAAAGGATTTATATGCGATTTTGTGAGAAACCCTTTGAAGATCTCATACAGGGCATTTTGACCAGCAAACATTTTGAGTGACACAGAGATTTGTTCTGTGCTGAGCAGTGAAAGTGGATTTATTGTGAAAACACACCGTTGGGTTTTAAGCCTATAAATCTTACACTGGATTACAGTGTCTTAATGAATGAATGACAGATCTCTTTTTTTTGTCGGTGCATTTTAATGTTACATGACGTTGTGATTGATAGAAACCAAACCTTTGCCATTAAAATGTCAAATGCAGACTTGATGCCTTTAAAAGTTTGGCTTCTGGAGTTTAATATACTGTTTGCAAATAGACTTGCGTTTGTCTCATTCATAGCCTAAACACTGAAGGGGAGGCAAGTCTTCTGTAAAGTTGCCTCTAAATTTTATAGAGCTGTGTGCAGTGTTTTCCTTTGCTTGTGTAAATAAAGGTAGAAAACAACACTGCAATTGCCTAGCTAAGAGATACTCAGCTAAGGAGAGTCTTACCAGGCTGGTATTATCATGAAGTAATTGGCCATGTTATAGTAGACGGTTAAGTATCCTGCGGTGAAAGTGGAGGCTGCTGCGTGCCAAGGCTAAGTAGAGTATCATATAATGCCTGCCAGAGCAGGCAGTATTTCCTTGAACAGTCTCAACTTAGGAAAAATATTAAACACTTCTCAACGAGCATTGCGAAGTATTCTCGATGGGCGGTAGAATGAAGTGAACATAGCAAATAAATAGTAATTGCCCAATATTGAGGTTTACGTTGTTATGTATTCTACAGTGTTCAATACTGTATTTCCATCTTTCATTCTGTCTTGAGAAAAGAGGGAGAATCAGACACTCACTGAGGTTGGAAGGGACCTTTGGAGTAAGGGACCTTGTCTAGTCCAAAGGCCGTGTCTAGTTGGGTTTTGAGTATCTCCAAGGACAGAGACTCTACAATCTCTCTGGGCAACCTGTGCCGGCATTGGCCATCTCATCATGCATCCTCACCATTGTCCTGTCACCATATACCACTGAGCCAAGTTTGACTCCATCTTCTTTAGTCCCCACTCCAGGTATTGGCGCACATGGATGAGATGGCCCCTGAGCCCTCTCTTCTCCAGGCTGAACAGTACCAGCTCTCCCAGCCTCTCCTCATATGACAAATGCTCCAAGCCTGTAATCATCTTCCTAGCTCTTCACTCCAGTATGTCCGTGTCCGTCTTGTATTCGTGAGACCAGCACTGGACCCAGCACTCCAGATGTGTCTCACCAAGGCTGAGAAGAGAAGGAGGATCACCTCCCTCAATCTGCTGGCAATGCTCCGCCTAATGGACCCCAGGAAGCTGGTGGTCTTCCTTGTCACAAAGGGGATATCACCGGCTCATGGGCAACCTGGTGTCCACCAGGACCCCCAGGTGGTTTTCTGTAAAGCAAACCTCCATTCTACCCCAAAAAACTGAAGAACAAGCCACTCAGATGGTACGTATTCATACGTACAAACATGAGTTTCTTTTACTGACTGTGATTCAGAAGAAGAAAACATCCAACAACCACAAAACAACTGAGGACAGATAGAGAGCTTGGGGTTTTGTGTTGGGTTTATTTGTTTGTTTTGTTTTTTAATTATAATTAACTTTGCAAACGTGAACAGCCAAAATTTGATGCCAAAGACTATTAAACACAAGCAAGGAAATCACCAGGACTTAACAGCTGGCTGTTTAGCGTAAAACAATCTGAAAAAAGAAAATTCAAACAGGTAATCTGTGAATTGATGTAGTTCCCGTTCTTACTCTTGTTTGCAAAGCCACTCATACGGTGAGATGATGCAAGTAGCTCCATGAAGAAAAAGGTACACAACTGAATAGACCAACACACTGAACCACAACTCAACTTTTGCTTTTAAGTTTATTGCATTGTTATATTAAGCATTTATATTTACACATAACTCTGAATTATCTAGTTACAATATACTGAAACTGTCATCATGATTCAATTACTCACTTATAAAGACCTTCTACCTTCAAACAGAGTTAAACCCGATTCTCTCACAGGCGGTTTTTGAAGAAAAATAATTACTGACTGAAAATGCATGCAACAAACTACAGTAGTTAGGTTACTAACATGACTCTCCTGACTTTCTAACATTCCCTCAAAACATGAATGCTATACATGCCTCGTATGAAAAACAGTTGGGAATCTCATGAAATCCCCAAATGATGATGGAACGGTGCTGATTTTTGCTACGTCAAGTCTGCAGTCAAATACATGTATGTATATGTGCATATATACCTATGTCTCTCAATGTACACGCATATGTGTGCATGTATAGAGAAGTATATAGACATACATACACATACACACACTCACACATCAAAAGGTTCTAGAGGTAAATATGCAGGCTTAAAAATAAAACAAAATACAAATATACCAGTATGAAATAGTCCTAAACAAAATAGGTAATAAATATTCAGTGAGATATACGGCATTATTATAAAGTGCTCTACTAAAATCTCACTTATTAAAATAATGATAAAAATTATGTTCCTTTTAGTTGATTTATATAATTTGGTAGAGCCATTAAATATTCATTATGTATCAGTGACTCTATGCTTCCTTTTAAATTCTAAACAAATAGATAAAAGCAGAAATTAAAAGCCAAAGCAGCTAAATGAAGCGGTACTATTGAAGCCTTCCAGGCTTTTGTCCTCAAATTCATTAACAACTGCAAAATTTCAAACCCTAGAGCATATGGATTAAGAAATAGAATTCCAATTAAAAATTCCAAAACTAAACAAAATTCAATTTTATTTTAAGGACGCCGACAAACTGAAAAGTTTCTATCCTACTTTAAAATAGCAAGGCTTGAATTGCAGAAAATACCAAATGCCTTATCCTGTGCTTTCCCATCCTCTTTCCTCACGCATGTGCAATATAGCTCCACTGAAACCTAGTCTCCAGCTCTCAATTCTCCACATCCCGCCTAATTTCAAAAGCACCCTGGTTCATATCTTGCCGTATCTTGTCCAGTCTGCTTCTACCCTTCTGCTTTTCAGCCCAACTCACAAAAGGGCATATCTACAAGAGTGTAAACATTTTAAACAGCTTGATGCCATTTCTTCCGTACCACCAGAAGTTAAAAAAGAAACGTGGTATTATTGAAGAAAAACAACTTCAGGAAATAAAGTGAAACAGCCCCACAATGTGAACCTGTCTCGCTGAATTAATACGCAACCCAAATATCTTTTCATATTTCAGCACAGCAATTTCTTTCCCCCTCTTTTGTTGATGTTCCTTGCTACAATTGCTTTACTCAACCATGGCAATCTTTTGTGATTTTACCCATGGGTTTATGAATAAAGCTATCCTTTGTATCAGTAGAAAAATAAAAAAAAAACAAACAACCAAAAAAGAAACCCCAAAATACCTGCCACAACAGAACCACTAAATGGTTACTTTTAATAACTACTGGAAAGAGCACTAAAGACTAACAATTCAGCTCTCACATCCCAGTTGAATTAAATAGCATGTAAATTCAGTTTCCTTCAGGAATCTGATCCGGCCCGGAGAGGGCCCCCTTCTCTGTTGTGCAACTCTGCTGGAGCGAAGTTCACCCTGTGCAGAGGGTCACCACCTCTTCCCTATCTGCCTACAATTGCTCCGTACCACTTAAGCTCTAATTTGAAGTTAAGTGGGACTTAGCTGGTGCACAGATCTTGTGCTGACTCTCTGTATGGAGGCGAAATTCATATCAAGCCACAGAATTGGCTACGTCTCCTGGCTTGCACTAAATGCATAATGACAGCATTGTCTCTCCACTCCCTTGCAGGAACTGAAAGATACTGAGCTGCCTAACTCCATATTATATTATTCAACAGCATATTCCTTACATCTGGAAGAAAAGACAGAAATAAAACCTAAACTAATAAAAATCATAACAGCTGAGCAAGAAAATAAGTTTTCGGTACACTACCTGGCACACCACCAATATACATATTCATGAGCTACATGGTAAAGAATGTACTGAGAGAAAAACAATGTCCTCAGCTGCACTTCAGCCGTTTCCCTCATTCAACACCAGAGTCTCACATTCTGGATATAAAACACTGTTACCTGCAGATTCAGTGCAATTTCCCCCTTTCAAAGGCACTTAAAACTATCTAAAAACCTGAACTGCAAACATAAGAGTATAACCTCCTGCTCCCTTATTTTCAAGATCTGATCTGACGTTTCCGTCCTGTCAAGCACACCTTCACTAGCAGGTTTTTTGGCTAGTGTTCTGGTAGTACGTGAGTTAAGGAAGAGCACCCCATTTATGTTTTCTTTTAAGTGGCATCTTCTAAACTATTCCTGTTCACCAGCACAGCCACCACTCCACTTAACTGCTTTGTAAAAATCTCTATCGTTTGTAGACTCATCAGAGATTTAACTGCAAAGGCACAAGTGGGTGTAATTGTGCAGGAGGCCTCACGTATATAAGTATCAGATGAAAATAACGGTTGTTGAACTATATATTCCGTGTAATCTTATCTTTGCTTTGAATTCCTTTTAATGGAGTTTAGCTGCAATACTTTTAGACACACTTTAAAAAACATCAGCGCGATAAAGTGATCTGGATCACTGAAGCCAATCTCCTTTTATTTGTTGAATAGCAGCAAAACCAAGACTTCTAACATCAGGTATTTATTTTTATAGAAGTTTCACTTCTCATACTGAAGCAGATATATTGAAGCAGATATTTATGTGGCCATAAAATCATGAAACCAACACAATAACATGCCAAGTATAGAAGTAAAGGCACTCTAATCATTCAGCTTTGGTGCAATTCCTATTTCCTATCTTTTTATGAAGCAAAACCCTAACCAATAAACGCTCCAAGAATTAGCGTACAATCACCCACCCACCCCCAGTTTCCACATTTCTCTTCCATTTTTAGAAAAAACATATATAAATAACTTTAACCAATTATTGAACATGGACATTTCAACTTTTCTTTCTGCTCAGTACATTTGTTACACAAGATGAGCTCCAGCATCAGATGTTGATAGAGTGAGCGTGTTTCTTGCACAGTGGCTTGTCCTTCTTGGAGAAGAAGGTCTGACCCTCCAAACTGTCACTACATACCTGAAATGGGATAAAAAAGAAAACGTGACCCAATTCAGATGGATGAATTTCACCATAGGTTAATCAGAATGCCAAGTCATGGCATTGTATTATGCACAGATATATTCAAAGAATGAAAATTATTACCTTTTTCTCAGGGATACCCTTTTAGATATAAAACTTATGGTTGATGTAAGTATAACCTTCCTTTCTTTAAGTCAGTAGGTTCTTAACTTGGAGCAGAGTTAGGTTCAGCATTTTAAAAAAATGCCCCATCATGAGGATTGGGACTTTTTTTTTGGGGTCATAAAATATTAGCAGGTGATACTTTGGCTATAGCATCTTTATATCAAAAGTGCTCTTGCTACTTTAGAAACACAGCCTGTTCCTGTATGGCCTTCAACGCTTGCACCAAGGAAATAAACGTCAAGGGTTAAATGCTAGGACACATGGCTGCAATCCAGGCCAACTCCTCTGGACCCGTGCCAGAGGCTCACAATAGCAACACACCTTCCAAATTAACTGGGAAAATGCTTTTTGTTTGGGCTGGGAGAATTGAAAGAGGTTTTAGCTGTTAACTCCCACCTTGGTCAGGTTAGCACAAGGACTGCTGCCGCGGGTTTGTAAAAAATCCAGACTGGGTTTACTTACTGAGCATACAAAGCAAGTGTCATGCCAAGTGTGGCCCAGAGCTTCAAGAAACCTGTCTCCAGCTTCAATGGGGAACTCACAGCCATGGCACATGGTACCAAAGAGGGCATAGTAATCTGCAAACAAAAGCAAACAGATATTAAAGATGAAGCATATGCGGAAAAGCGAGACTGACCCTTTGAAACCTTTGTGCTTTGCTTTCAATGGCAGTGGGTTTGCACTTGTCGAGTTTTATAATACTGGGTACACGGAATAAAGAGCTCCTAGATCGAAAGACTGGGATGCCCTCCTTTCCTTGCTAATTCAGTTCTCATCTCCTTCCTTATCCTTTCAAGCGAGCAATGCTTCCACCTTCCTGGTGTTTCGTTTCCTTGAGATCAATAGTGTGCTTGGAGGGGGGGAACCCACTCCTCACAGAGCACCTGCCTGGCTTCTACGGGCTCCTTATCTTCTCTCCGGCTCTGCCTTGGAAGCATAACCTGGCTGTTCACACGACAGACCACCTCAGCAAGTAACTAACTCCTTGCTTACCTTCTGGCTCAACGTTTGCCCCAGAAAATCTACAAAATCTACTACACAAAATCATGTAATCATTACGCTTCTGTCCTCAAAAGAGTCTAGTCATTTGGATCAAGTCAGAATAGTTTTCTAGTCATTGGAGTTTATTACGTAGCTCTTTCAATAAGAAGAAAAAAAACAAAACAAAACAAAAAAAAAAAAAACACAAAAAAACCCCCAAACCCCCTACATGCCACAAAAAAACCCCAAAACCAAACCAGAGGCTTTAGCCAATATATTTATTGCATTTGACAAAAAGTATCAGTAGGGTGTTAGGATGGTTATTAGTGACTGCTATCACTGAAGGGTATTCCCACCATTCATTTTTAGGCACTGGATTGACTTGGTGCCTCTGGATGCTCCCCTGGGGGCCAGCAGAGAAAGGCTGCTCCAGCAGTTTCAGAGAGCAGGGACCAAAACCCTGGGCACCAAACCGGTCATATTCCCCACAGACTGCAAAGTGTGAAAAAGAGAGCAGGACAGACTGGCAAAATAAAATACATGGATAAAACTGGGTGGGAGGCACTGACACCCACCCCCATCCCCACGGTCTCGGTGTGCGACACTCACTTCTCTGTGCATAGAGCCACCTCAGGGGCTACAAGTCACCACAGCCCTCCACTCCCCACCTGTGCAGACCTCTATTTCACAAGTTGTCTGGTCTTTTCCACTTATTTTAACTCTCAAACACCCCATTCTGAGACGGATATGTTTTGTTCCCGCACAGAAGACAACAGCATTAGTGCTATAACAGGAGAGAATTTGGGATCAGCATGCTGCCATGCCAAATACATAATGTCATGCAACATCATGTCTTCGTAAGATGAACTACAGAGTGACAACCATAATGAAGCTTTGGACTCCATCCTTGATAGTAACGCTCTGGCTCTGACAGGGAAACTAGATGTCAGGGGTTGTTTTCAAGGAGCCTTATAAGGAGTGGCAAGCAGGGTACAAGGAGATTTTTTTTTTCCCTCTACTAGATTATACAGATCTGCTGAAGCTCTAGTGCTTGCTGCAGCAGAGCCAACAGAGGCTTATCACATGTGTCAAGCACAAGGGAAGAGTCCTGTTTTGGCTTAGTAAGACAGTGTTTTGTATGATGACCTCAAAAAGCATCATCATAGGAGGCATCTCAGCAGGAGGGGGAATAGACGTGCTCTGGAAAAGCAAAGCCCTCGATGGCTGCCAGCGGCAAGAAACAGCTTTACCGATAGCCTTCATTAATCCATGCTACTGGCATGCATTTGCAAGTGCTTAAGCAGAAGAAAGACAATAAAAATGTCAAATGGTAGAACACCTCTGTGCAAAACCCCTGAAGGACATGGTCTCATGACCATACTGTTTCAGCTCTTTGCATTCGTGTTCCTACAGAATCTTTTACTGATATTTTCCTGGTGCCAGTAGTTAAAGGCTTTTGAAAGTTGACCTGTGGTTTGTGTTGATAAGTTTATTGGCTTTTCTTCTGAAGAAAAGGCAATAGATAAGGCAGAATGAAGGGCATCAGCTTTCTTTTGCTTTTGCATGCTTGAGTTGTGATACCACAGAAACCTTCCAAGGCAGACTTCTCATAGTCATATATCAATGCTCACTGCACACAGGATTTTGAAACTAGGTTACTAACTCTGCACTTCAAAAAGTTCAAAGTTGTAGATATTTGCATTTTTATTTTAATTTTAGCATTGACATCCACAACTAGAATGTTTTGCAGATTAAACCCCCTTAATACTAATAGCTGACGCTGTTATAATTTCAAATACAGATTTAAAATTAGAACCCTCCTTTGCACGAGGAAGAAGGAAAGTTGGCAATGACATTTACTCTTATTTCTTTAAAATTAGTCATAGACTCTTAACTCCAGCTGGACTGGAAGTCTTTGAAGAATGACTGTATCTCAAATTAATATCTAGTGAGCGAGCCAGAGCCATTACAACGTATCACTGCCAATAACACCTCACAGAATGTGTCTACATTAAACTTGTGCTAGCAACTTTCTATCTCAGAAATAAACTTTGTGAGAAGTATAATGTTCTTGACATTTTATCCCAGCGTTTCCTGCTCACAGTATAGAAGAGCGCGCATTTGTGCACAGGAGTTGTAACAGTAGCACAAATCAATGCACCGCACAACATACGGGTCATTTGGTGGCAGGAACAAGAATCCAATATTAGCAGAACAAAGCCGGTCACGAGCTTTCCACCCAAAGGGGAGTTATCGATTCCTCCAGTACTATTTTTGAATCATCAAATGGTTCCAAGATTAGGGGCTTCAGATGGCTTCAGGATGAAATTTCACCGTGCTGTCACACTGGAGGATGCTGCTCGTATATCCATTTCCTCTGCTGCTCCACGAATTCAATAGGAGCAACACGTTACCCCACTTGTGTCACTGAGTTAGCAATAACCTACTGCGTCCTTTCGTGTCTGCCAACACCTCATTAAAGCCGCTCTGACAAGAGAAATCTTGGATAAATTTTGCCTGCTTTCCTCATCCTTTCAGTACCTAGCACTCTCCATGGCACCCGCTGCAAACAACTGCCGGATCAACCCAGAAGGAAATCTTGGCTCTCAACAGGTCACTAGGATTTCACGCTAAATCTCTTCTTGGCCAACCCACTTCCACCTCTAGTTAAACTACAACGCTCCTTACAGTAGAAGGAAAAACACAGAAAAGGTCCAACTGCTGGTTCTAACAGGAATGTAGACAGCATGCAGTGTGAAAACAGACAATTTTGATACGATTTTTTTTATTTTCCATTTTGTGGAGTTCTCTCCCAAATACTATCTATTTCTCTCCTAGCCCAGAAGGGTACATGGAAAGTTTTAAGAAAACTAGGAATCCAACCTGAATAATAACTGTTCATATTAATAAAAAAGATACAATTAGCTGGAAGTGCTAAAAACCAAACCACAATCCCTCTGAACTTCTAAGCCACATCTTTCATGTAATATTGCTCATCGGGCTTTCAAGTGCTATAATCGTATCACTCTGTTTTTCCCTTAACAGCCTGTTTTCTTTATCCCAAGCTTATGTTCAACAGATGTTATCCCTGATCCTGCAAAAAACTTCCTGGGCAGACTGCTTGCTCTTGGAAGTCCCTCCCGGCTGTGAAAAAGGCGATTCAGAGTAAAACACATTACTCCGCTGGCATTTGCTTGTTTACTAAATAGGCAGATTTACACAAACTCCAGATTATTTTAAAGCCAACCAGAAAGTCACCCTAAAATTAACACTCTGCTGTATCACTGATACCTACAGCTGAGGGCTTAACAGGAACAACAAGTAGAACCAGTGACAGCCTGCTCCTGCTGAAGCCGATGACGAAATTCTCACCAGCTTCTCCTGCTGCGAACTCAAAGCGTCTACAGCATTTGTTGCTGCTTTGAGCTGAAATATCACAGTTACATGAATTTCCTAAGACACTTCTTCTGAAGCGAAGCTTGAGAAAAAGGAACTATTATTTTTTTCTAATATTATTAAGCTCTGCTTTCCCGCACAGCCGCAGTAAACTTTGGTTGTGTTGCTTCTTACCCGTCTCACAGTAGGGATCGCCGTCTTCTAAGTGGAAGACATTATTGCGGATGGGGTTATGACAGGCCACACACACAAAGCAGGAAACGTGCCAAGTTTGTTTCAAAGCATTTATTACTTCCTGTGGGGATTAGAAAAAGTGTTATTAACACATTATTTTGATGTGATGACTAGATTGTGGTGACCATGCCTCCACACTTGATTCGTTTCAAGAACACTTTGTTTCCTACTGCTACTTTGAAAACGGGTTGTGCATGCAATCTCTGCTGATGTTAAACTTAACGAGGTGCTTTATTTATGATACATCTCCTTATTTGTTAGACACAACCTTTCATATTTTGGAAGGTTCAGTGCAGAGCTGAACAGATTTAACAATTCATTTGTTCACCTTTTCCATTTTAATTAGGCTCTCACCCATAACGGTCCCCTGAAATAAGAAAAGCAGCGTCTCTGATGTCTCCTCAAGTCTGTGAACAGTTAATCAGAACACTTCACATAGAAAATTACGACTGCTCTGTGTTGTTTTGGAAGACACTATAGTGCCAAATATGACTTGAGAATTGTACTGCCAGAGCCCTGTGTGACCCCAGTTACACAAGAGCCCAGACACATTGCTGTCTGCAGTAAAGCGGCGGACGATCAGCTGGCAGGCTCAAATTAGCAATATTAGTGCCGAGGAGGATAATGCAGTCTTTCTATCTAGATTACCATTGGGAATATTTCAGTACTTCACATCTAGCCAACCAGCATGTTCCCCAGCACTCCGCTTAGTTAGGGAGGATTATTTATTCCTCCCCCTCTCACCCCCCGATTTTGTAAAAAGTTGCAAGTTAAAAGCATTTTGCTCAAGAAAATACAGTAATCGCAACAGCTAAAGAACAGCTTCATGAAAACAGGAGCTGAACTTGGAAGAGCCAAGGAGACTACAGCACCTTTTCTCAAAGAGTCTGAAAAGGCTCAACATTAGAAGAGCCAAAAACATATTCTGTATGTGATGGGAGCTGAAAAGGTATGTTTGGAGGAATGCAGACTGGGCCAGACAAAAGGGAATCTCACTGCAGAGAAGCATCGAACCCTGTGGTTATTGCTCCCGCTGAAAAACAGGCCACTTGCTGGTCACTTACCCCAAGTATCTTCCTTTGGCACTTGGAACACTCAGGGGCGAAGAACTTCTCATAGCAGACCTCGCAATAGAGGGCCCCTTTCTCTTCCACAAATCCAATGTAAGCCATGGAGGTTTTGCAATGAGCACAGTTAAACTCCTCTGGATGCCACGACTTTCCCAAAGCCACCAAGAAGGGTCCTCTGGTTAGAAAGAAGAGATTTTGTCAGCAAATGCCCCTGGGTTGGCTCCTGCAAAAGCTGTTAATGGGCTCAACCTGCAATACCTCTGTGCCATTATTATGCTGTTCACAAACTTATACTGCTGCTCCATCCTTCTTTCCTCCTATGGGCTCTAAGAAAGCGTCAGGTGTTGACTAGATCTATTCCCATTGAACTACTTCCCAGAAACACCTGACCACAATAAATACTAATTCTCTTTGCTTCACTGCATTTTGGAAATCTTATTTTAGAACTACATTAAATACAGCGCTGAAGTGGCTGCTAAAGAAAAGAAGAAAAAGAAGGATGTTCCCTACGTTCACAACTATTTCCATCTATTGAAAAGAGATATTTGACTCAGTCACACGATCAATTCCCTTTTGGCGTGCATTTGTATCAAGGCCACAAATGCTGAAGTAGAATTGACTCCATTAAAGAGCTGATAACACCAGTTTCTTGTGAGACAAAAATTCAATCGCTGTCCTTATCCAACAAGTTTGTTACAGGGTAACTCATCTCAGTTGTTGGGTTTGGGCTTTTTTGTTGGTTTGTTTGTGTCCTCCCCCTACCTCCCGAAGTTAGTTAAAATATGACCATTTTCTCCAAATACAGACCCTCCTCTACTATTTGCAAACACAAAATAATGATGCTTTTATAGTATTTGTCTGGCTAATGCAACAAGGTTAATAGACAAGATGAAACTGTCCATTTCTCAGTCAACAAAAACTTTTGTTTGTAACTCATAAATCCCAGGCATATGCCATTGTACCTGTATTCATCTGAAAACATATTCAGCTTGCTAATTTCTTTAATGAACTTATTTACTTTAATGAGGTGCATCCTGAGTCCCACCAACACTCAACCTTCCAGAACTTAGGTTTCAGGTGAACTTTGTGGTCCAAGTTCATCTCCCTCACCAGATTTCCCATTTTTGCAATACCAATAGAGATGCCATTCTTCAGTAATGCATCACTTTTTTCTGATCTAACACTTCACTGCAAAACCAGTGTAAGGTACTAATATCATCACCCTGTTCCTAAACATTTTTTTTTTAATTGAGTAAGCTACAAGATCATTTTTGTGTAAGATAAGATTCTCATATGAACAAGGTAACAAAAATAGAGAAGAAAAAAAAAACCCCTAAAATTTGTTTCCAGGATTATACTGATGGTAAAATAGGAATATAAGCAGGCAGAGGACAGACGGCAACTTCATCGAGAGTAGGGGGCAATTATTTTCATTTCTCTTCTACATTTCCTCTGGAGATGCTACGTATTTTCAACAGGATGAGAAGTCAAAACTAAGGGACTCAAACAGATTTAGGACAACTCACACACCTTCTGAGATGATGGACATATTTAATCTGCAACAGTTTCTTCTGCCTACCTCTGATTATCGGATAGAAAGCAGTGAAAAAGGGCTCCTGGAGAGCAGCTCGTAGCCCTTTAAGGAGGGAGCCGGGGTCGAGCGCAGCTCTCTGGCCCCCCGCTCCCAGCGGATGCCTGAGCAGTGCAAACACTGACCTAACCCGATACCCTCCCGCCGCCCTACAAGCACCTTTTTACATCAATGCCCTTTCAGTTATGTACTGATCAAACAATACAAGCCCTTATGTACAACAAAGTGCTCTCAGTGCGCCGTGTCAGCGCAGGCTAATTTAACAGATTCATTAACACGGGGCTGACAGCGAAGAGGCTCTCCCGGCTCCAGGTAGGATTGAGTTTCTGGCCAGCTGCACCGAAACGATAGGCTGGGCTAGCTCTGCAAGGCAAAGCGAGTACGCCAGCGACGGGAGGGGAAGGAATTTTTACAACATCTGCTGCATTTAGCTCTCTAGAGTTTACAGCTCTGACATGTTGAGGTGAGCCATTCAGGACAGCGCGCAGGAACCCAGACGGATGGGGAACAGCCCGAGAGTGCATCTACAGAGTTTCTTTCCCAAAGTCCCCAGACAGCTGCGGCCGTGCCCTGCACAATGTCTCCGAGGTGTTCCATTAGCGGGCTGGCTCCCTGCACGCACGTGTCCAGAAGAACGCTTTCTAAATAGAATTTTACTTTTAATCAGGCTGTAGTTTAAACATGTCAAGCTGATGCTGCGGCTTAATGACACCAGTGACTTAAAAGCTGCCCCAAAGCACGTGGAAGAAAGAAAAAAAAAATAAACACCTGCCACGTAAAATACACTAAAACATGATACTCAGAACTTGGAGGTGTTCCTGGTCTCTGCATAGTTTTGCGAACAAAACGATAGCTTCCAGCAATGAAAGGTATTTATTTGCCGTATTCATCTGAAAAGCAGTTTAAAGCCCCTATTTGAGTAAGGGGGCCACATGCCCACACTCACACACCCTGATGGGAAGCAGCTAGGGCACGAAATGCCAGGAAGATGGCTGCAGATGGCTTCATCCTTCCTTCCTCATTTAAGACAAAAAAAATCCCAACAATAAAAAAAAATCCCACATGCCTCTGTCATCCAGAACACATTTTTAAAGGTGGTGCTAAAAACCCCACGTTCCTTCCATACAAAGATATGGGATGACCCAACTGGCAACAGCTGGCTATGAATGCGCCTCTATCCCAGGCTACTTTGACACACTAAGCATTTCTGAACTAATTTCTGGCATCACCATCTAGACCATGTGAACCAAATTCAAAGATGGAGGCAAATAGTAGTAATTTTTATTTTTTAAAGGGATTCTGATGTATTTACAACAGTATTTACAGAATCTTATGCCCCAAAGGATCACCAGGCACATAAATTTGGTAGCCACCTAAAACATCTGGGTTATGCATGTAGCAATGATATAGGGGCAAAGTGGAAGAAGTAAGTAATGTACTGGGAATATAATCACAATTTCACTATCTTTACACTTGCAAAAAATACAACTTCATCAGTATGGTCATGATGTATTAGTATGCCGATAATCTAGTTTCTCATGTGGCTTTTATTACGATAGCAAGCCAGAACTGAAATTTGGTGGTAGAGAGATCAAAAGGATTTCCACATCTGCTAAATAGGCCAATCACTTTACAGTTAACCATACAGCAGCCTACACTCTGGGAAGTTTCTTTTTCTCCTCACTTGAAAATGCCACAACATACAATTTCTGTATAGCAGATGCGGAAGGGAATGACCATTGGTACTTTTTCCCTTTTGCCTTTAAAAACAATTAAGCTGTATGAAAAGGTGACAAAGCCAAATCATCATTCACAAGCAGACACACCAAAGAGTACGTTCTCAAAGGAGATCCAGGGAGAACACATTTGGATGTCTAAGGGAGAGCCAACTCTGCACTGCAGCACTTGGTAAGACTGCCTGGGAACAAGAAGTCTTCATCAGGAAATGTCAGAAATTTGTCAGACTGTCACAGCAAGTAGATCATGGGAAATTTAGTTTGCCTCCAGCTTTGATTCTTTCAGACATGGAAAGAAAAGTTTACTTAATGAAGCTTTGGAAAAAAACAGAATCTTCAGACAATCACTGTATGAATAATTGAAGAGATATTAAAAAGTTATAAGATGCCTCTAAGAAATGGTTTTGGCTCAACCAGCCACGGTTATTCTATGCCTGAGTGTAAAGTAACCAAACCCACAACGCATTTTGGCTTCAAAACAGATGTACAATACAATGTCACTTGATCCTCCTGCTACCTTTTCATAGGTAATGCTACCACTAAGGGCATGAACTGTAATTATGCTAAAACTTCAATTTGAAATGCCATTGCAATCTTTCAAATCCACTGTACGCTGTGAACACAAGGCATATTTGGCATTGATTAATGCACGTCAACTCATCCTCAAATAAAACAATGCTTGCTTTTAATAATTGAGGTGGCATTTAACGTATGAAGAAATATAAGGATTTAAATACCACCAGTAAATTACAAAGAAGTTAGACGTGGGTATCAGTTACTATTCATGAAGAGGTGTCACTTACAATAGGTGACAATGGCTTAAGTACTGTGAAGTAGGGCTTCGCAGTTTCTCCTCATGCATCCACTAAGGAGCAAAGGTTGCTCCGTGGACCAATACACTCCCCTACTTACAGGGCTGCAGCTCATCTCCTTTGTAATGGTGATCAAAGCGGGAAAGTGGGGAGTAGCAGCAAATGATTTAAGGGCCCAGAGGAGAGGCTGGCTGCTCAGGAGTGATCTGCAGACTGTGCTGCGATATCCCACGGCACAGAGCACCAGCGAACCCTGCTAAACCATCAGTGCTGTAAAAGGCACTGAAATTTCTTGCATTCCCTTAGAACCGTTTAGGTTAGAAAAGACCTTTAAGAGCACCAAGTCCAACTGTTAACTTAGCATTGCCAAGTCCACCACTAAACCATGTCCCTAAGCTCCAAATCTACATGTCTTTTAAGTACCTCCAGGGATGGTGACACAACCTCCCAGTGACTGACAACCCTTTCGGTGAAGAAAGTTTTCTTCATAGTCAAACTAAACCTCCCCTGGTGCAACTTGAGGCCATTTCCTCTTGTCCTATTGCTTGTTACTTGGGAGAACAGACCGACCCCCACCTTGCTACAACCTCCTCTCAGATAGTTGTAGGGAGTGATAAAGTCTCCCCTCAGCCTCCTTTTCTCCAGGCTAAACAACCCCAGTTCCCTCAGCTGCTCCTCATAAGACTCGGGCTCTAGACCCTTCACCAGCTTCGTTGCCCTTCTCTGGACATGATCCAGCACCTCAATGTTTTTCTTGTAGTGAGGGGCCCAAAACTGAACACAGTATTGGAGTTGGGGCCTCACCTGTGCCGAGTACAGGGGAACAATTGCTTCCCTAGTCCTGCTCACCACACTATTCCTGATGCAAGCCAGGATGCTGCTGGCCATCTTGGCCACCTGGGCACACTGCTGGCCCATATTCAGCTGGCTGTCCACCAACACCCCCAGGTCCTTTTCCACCGGGCAGCTTTCCAGCACTCTTCCCCAAGCCTGTAGTGCTGTATGGGGTTGTTGTGACTCAAGTGCAGGATCCGGCACTTGGCCTTGTTGAACCTCCTACCGTTGGCCTTGGCCCATCAATCCAGCCTGTCCAGGTCCCTCTGTAGAGCCATCCTACCCTCAATGCAGATCAACACTCCCACCCAACTGGTGTCATCTGCAAACTTACTGAGGGTGCACTCGATCCCCTCATCCAGGTCATTGATAAAGATATTAAACAGAACTGGCCCCAGTACAGAGCTCTGGGGAACACCACTTGTGACCGGCCGCCAACTGGATTCAGCTCCATTCACCACAACTGTTTGGGCCCGGCCTTCCAGCCAGTTTTTTACCCAGCGAAGAGTATACCCAACAAATAGATACAAACCTAATGACTTGATTACAGTGTGCACACATGGGAGTACGCTTTCCTGCAGGAATATGCTCTGCCCTCTGAACCAACGTGTCTTGCTCATTTAGCTGAGGTGCTGTCGCAAATTTTTCACTCGGGGCAGTTGTTCCAGGTGGTTTAACACTGTTTGATGTCCATCCACTGGCAGGAGCTGGGGAAAGAGTGCCAAAAGCATTTAGAAGACCATCTTTCAGTACCAGGTAAATGATCTTGAAATACAGGCAACCAGCAACATTTGCCTAACATCTTTGTCCAGCGTATACCTGCCTACTTAAAGGAACAAATGAAAAAGCACTTCTTTTCCCCTCCTCCCCCGCCAAGTAAGTCCACCTACTTTATGAAATGTCTGTGAAATAACACAGAATGGTTTTGGCTAACTTGTAGAAGCAGTGGACAAATTTCAACACACTAAAAAAGTTGAGCAAAAGAATATACAACCTGTGAAGGCATTATTTTGCTTTAGATACAAAAGCTAGAGCCAAGAATACCAGTGTATGAACAGAGACAGGAGAATATGACGTGCCTACTCAAAGCATTTTACAGTGAGTGCAATAGATCATACGTCATTACTAACAGATTAAACAAGAGTACACATTCAATACAACACGTCCAGGAACTTAAAATACAGTACTGTATAAGGAAAACATATTTTTAAATCGAATTTAAACACTAGTCTAGATCACTAGATACTGCCAATCTGAAGCACTCCGAAGGTCACGTTCAAATCCTCTTTATACAAGTTAAGACACAAATAAAAACCCGACGTTTTCCCAAATGTATACATTTACACACTTCCGTTTATGCTCAGGTTTTTAGTCTGGGAGAATAGACACAAGCTTTTACGAAGTACGAAAAATGCATTTACAAAAATGAAAGGCGCAGATGATACTGTTGCCAAGGGTAATGAAGAAACAAACAGTCCTCTGCTTTGCTTCCTCCTCTATTGATGTATGTACCTTGGTAACGTACAAGCTACAGCAACAGGAGTTTATGGGAGCGGTTATTCCTGTCAAGTGGAGAACTCTTTTTCAAGTACACTAAAAAAATCCCACATTTCCACAGACTTTAGTTTGCAACCACAGGCAAAAGAAACAGTGAGTGTTTACCCAGTGTCCTGCTTTACTGCAGCCGTACTAAACCTAGTAAATCAAAATGTGAAATTAAGATCCGAGTGGAAGCTCAGAGAGAAACAACCAAGCGATGACAGAGGCATCGGACAGCGCAGGATGATGCTCCTGTTGCAATGATGCAGCTCTCCAAGACGAGGTCAGGGCACCTGAATGTAACTTTGCAAAACACCTAGTTTGTGGAGCTGTCAATCTTTGTGCTAATCTTCCTCTCCCGTCTTTTCTTTCATATCATCTTCCAGGGAAAAGATGAAAAAAATTGTATCATTATCCCCCTTAATGTAATGCTGATCAGCCTCTGCCCCACAGAAAAGCTGCAAATACGTTTCAGGTAAAATATTGCATTCCCTGCTCAAACGGAAGTGGCATGCTAATTTACAGAGAAGATAAATTTAAGTGACAGTAAATGCACATAAAATTCAACAGAAATGGCAATCCCCTACTATTTACAGGAGTAAGATAGCCACACACCATACAATTTAATCAAACCAATCCAGTAAACTTTAATTAACACACTCCCCTCTCTCTAGTCACACATATTTGTAAGCTAAGGCAACAGAGCTGGAAGAGAAATCCTTTTTAACACCAATACCTTTGTACTATAATTATGCTCGGTATTAATGCACTCATATGGGCTCAATACCTACTTTTGCTTACTCTTTCTCTGCATGAAGAAGCAATAGAGTCATACACCCTTTTTTGTCTAACTAACTGGATCGTTCAAATTTTTTCCAATCAAGTCATTTCAAGACTGACGTTTTTTTGATCCTTTTCAGTATCTGAATTAGTAAAAATTATACCAGTTCATCAGCAGTTTTTGTTGTGTTTTGGCTTTGTTTTTAAATACATACTTAATGTATAATTAATTAATTTGCAGTATCTTGAAAAATAACATCTCGATTCTAGAAACATTCAGCATTCCTGAGTAGAAAGTATTTAGGAATAAAAGCACTTCATCTTGAACACGTTACTCTGCTACTGTAGTTCATTTTAGATTATAAATGCCTGCTAAACTGATAACACAGGAACAGATAAAAATGGAAAAGGTGGCAGAAAGGCTTTGAAGACACGAACAAAAATGGTTTTGATTAATAGCACTTTCCTCCTCTGTCATCACACATGGCCTTCTAATTTTCAGGTCCCATTTCACGAGAATACAAAAATACACACTAAAACCAAATCTGTTTGAAGACTGCTTTTGCCATAAATCAAATTGCAGCACCGCTTCTAGTATATTGTTAATTTCTGTTTGAGTTATCTGCTAAATCCCAAAGCCCATTCAGACACATCAGCTAGGTCTTGTTTGCACTGTGTAGTTAAAAAAAGTCCTTCTGCTTGCTTAAAAGGGAAAAAAAAAAGTACAAACACCACAATTATTCCCTCTTCTTTGGTCTCATTGCAGCTTTCATTCATGCTGTTTTTATGAATGATGCTTTTCTGAACACTACTCAACTTTAAAGTTACTACTGGCCAGGAGCAGGATTTGTCTACATAAACTTTCTCTCAGAGTTGTTAGACAAATCAGTCACTTCTGAGTTATTCAAAGCACTAAAAAAAGGAGAGAAGGAGATGGCCCATCAGTCAGGAAAATAACTTCGGTCTGTTAATGACCCAATGTTAAAACAAAAAATTCTCTTTTAAGAGAACCATACTATAAACCACACAAACTTGTACTCTGTTAAGCCAGAGCTGTGGCCTAAGCAAAAACAAGCCGAGCATTTAGCACTGGGGACCAGCAAAGACAGACGGACCACTTCACTCAAATAGGTGAACTCCAGTTCAACACCCAGACCTCCAGCAGACGCAGGACTCCCATGGGATCACAGCCACAATGCAAACAGAATAAGGGGAGCAACAAATAAGCCCTAAGCCTTCAGACACTTCTATATTTGCCAGAATATTTTTGGATACTGGACAAAAACTAAGTTCTAAAAGGCTTTTCAACTGTCATTTGTAAATTTATGTCACTATTTGGTCTACTATGATGGGAACAATATCTAATTGATGACCGCAGATGCCATTAGCAGCTGAGAACTAAGCCAGAAAGGTTGCCTTCTACTCAAAAATCCTTGAAAAGCAAGACCTTAAAGTATTTTATTAAACACTCTCTTCTTCCACCTCTCAAGGCCAATGTAAAGCCAGGAAGCTCCCTGTCCATGCTCACAATTTGTCCCCACAGCATTCTCTCAAGGGGTTTTTTCTCTTGGCTGGTATTCACATTAAGACCTTGGTGGTCTGGCACAGTATTATTCCCCTCTATTCCTGTTATGAGGTGGGCTCGAGTTTATTTCACTTCAGATTTTTCATCCTAAAGAAGAGGGGTCAGCCTATTTCCATTGCCTTTAGACCCATACTCTAATTATTAAACAAAATACACCAGTAAACTACAGTAATAGCTATTTCACCACATTTATTATACTGGTTTCATTGTGAACTTTCCACAGTTGTTCTGCTAGATTTTTTTTCACTGTAGATCATTCCCCCTTTCTCACCGCTTGATTTGCTTCAGTCTTATCTTCCTCATTCCCATCTGAACATCAGCCAGAGGACAGCTTTTATTGCTCACTTGTGTCTTTCCATAGGCCACAAACATGCCTTTAACACTCCGGTAATTTTAGCCAAGGTTAATTACTTCCACTGCAACCCACAGAGCATTTTTTTGTTGGTGGTGGTATTTTTGTTTGTGTGTTTTGGTTTGGGTTTTATTTATTTATTTATTTTAAAAAAAAACCACTATAAGTTCCCTACTTAAAATCTATATGAATTCTCAGTATTTTTTTCCCAACAATATTCCACCACTTGTAGCTACAGGATTTCAAATATTAGGTCTGTTTTCTTGTTTAGAACGAATGTTTATGTTTCCCATCTATCCCTTCTACTTATACAGCAAGGTTAACGCTGCTGTAGTGGACAAGATATTTTTTCTGCAAGCAGAGAGGAAGAGGACACTCTGAGTTCCCACATTCTCCTCCTGTCCTTTCTCTTCCCTATTCCTTTGGAAACCTTTCAGACTGAAACATGACAACATGATTTAAAAAAAAACATCATGCCCCGAAAACCTCTGCAGGTGTTTTTTCTTGCAATGAGAAGCTTTTACCGGGGCACCCCACTAATAACAGGGTAGGTACAAATTATTACAGTCAGTCTAAGCAGAGACCCCTCAACTCCTGGCAAACAGTCTGAGCTCTCCCGTGGTTTGCGCTTTATACTTTGCCTTTTACATATATGATTTTGGATCCCATCGGCAGCTCTGTTCTCCAAGAGTGCTGGGGAGGTGCCCTGATACCCAAGGTAGCACACACATTCTTAATTGCGAACGACGGCCGTGTGGGGATGGGAAAGGAAACCATTCCAGCTGCCTCACGACACAATCTTACCATGTATTTTCTGGGCACCACCTTTGGTACTTGAAATGGGACAGAGCACAGCAACTTTCGTGGGTGCTCTGAAGAATTATAAATTATATTAAGTACATACGATAAATAAATAAAAGAAATAATTTATAAGAATTATACACCCCATCAGGAGCTATTCTACCCTGCGTGCCAGAGAGGTTTTGGTTCTCTGCAAGTCACGAAAAGATCTCCGTGGCCAAATTTCAGAGTTTTGCAGGCTTCGTTTCACCTTCACTCTCTTTAATCAAACCTTCTAAAGCACTGTTGATTTGCACTTGTGTATTATCTTAGCTGGCTTTTCTAAAACAGAAAACACTCTGTACCCAACTATTAACTTTCTACTTTATTAGGTTTAAGTTTAGCAAACCCTCAATGTTTGCTTTCACTAAACTCCTTGGTATTGCTAGCTTAATATTTAACGAAGTTTTAGGCAAGGTAAAGAAATGGCTTTTTTTTCCTTTTTCAAAAATCCCAGTGTGACTTTGCCCTCGTTAGACTAACAATAGGCTGTTCCATCGCTGAGCACATGGATAACTGCAAACACTGGCGAAAGGTTTGGAAGACAAAGGGAGAAAGGCGGATACGCGGCGGTGCCAAAGTCACTTTGACAGAGGTTCTCTGGTGCGTAGCAACAATACAACAACCTGAACTGTTTAACGCTCACTTAAACATAACATCAGACTTCATGTAATATCTATAAATAACAATGCTACTTTAAGCGGTGGGAGTGCCAGAACTTCATTTTAAAGTGTTCTAACTCAGTGATTTATACGCTGCTATCAAACTACTGTATTATAAATGGAAAATATAAAGCTTCATACGTCCAATTTTCTGACTTTTCTTAATATATCTGTACAGTAAGCAATCTTCCTGTGCCTTCCCTCCAAACCAAACAGATGGCCGGATGAAGCAACGTGTCTGAAAAGCTCGGCTGTCAGCTCGTTACATTAGCCGTATATAACACCCCATCCACTCCCAGGCCTGCGTGAAATCGCACAAGTTCAATGCAGAAAGCTACAGGACAAGCGAGCGGGGCGGAAAAAAAAACCACCAAACCAACAAAAACCACAAAAAAAAGAACCCAAACCCCTGTGTTCAGCAGTTCTCCTTTTGTTTCCTACGGAATCTTGGAAGCGCAGTCAGAGCTAAACCCCCGCTGCTGATTAAAGGCAGAACAGGAAGGATTAAACCATTATCATGTCTTTAAATGCCGGGGAAGGCTGGTATGCGCCCGTGGAAAATCACAACAGGTGCCACCCTGGCCCAATTTCAACAACCCTTGCAACTCCAGGGGCTAGTTCCTGCGCTAGCGACCAGCCTTTCAACTGGAAAGGCTCTGGCTAAATTAGCTGTAAAGCATCTTAATTAAAATGAGTATGGTGGTTTTGGCTCTCTCAGTCTGTCTCCTTGTGATTTGTTACATCACAGACCATCACAAATTTGGCACAACTGGCATCATTTTTACCGAAAACGTGCCTCGAGGAGAAAGAGAAAACGAAGACCTGTACAATAGGGTTTCATTTCTCTGGAGTGACAGTTTAGAAACCCATTTGGTAGCTTTCTGCGGATAACGTTTTGTCTCCCTTGCTTTTCCCTCCTGTTCTGACCTCGGCAGCTTGATCATCCCTGTGCAGAGCACGACTGTCCAGTCACCCAGATTACCTACTAGTTTCACGGAGCTGATGTTTAACATTGAACAGTGATAAGAACGCATTTACCTGAGGAATATTGACTTTTCATTTGCTGAACAAATACTAGACATAATTCCTGGATGTCTTATACCTGTACATCTGAGCAGGACACATCACTGCTCTCAGCCGGTGCTAGTGAATGAAGGGGAGCTGATCTGGCAAGTCAGTCCCTGGCAACAGGCTAGTTGCTTTTTAACAAATCAAAGGCGACAAGCATCTAATTCTGAAAGCCGGTGAATGTTCCCACTCGACGGATGTGAAACAACCACGGAGACAAATAATCTCTTCACCTCTGTTTAAATGAGTAAAGACAGGAATAAGCATCTATCTGATCTATGTACGCAATTAGTTTAAGTGCGCAGCTTGGTGCAATAGCACATGAATTTAGCAACATCAAATCACAGGAAAATTGTGAAAGGTCACATTTGTAACAGAAAGCTGAGTTTCTGTTCAGCAGATCCTGTAGTGAGGTACACCAAGCCAATCTGTCTCCAACAAGTTGGTGGTACATTTCTGCATCGTTACTATGATTTGCCCCTTCTCAAATATAAACATTCAAGTTTTAGGAACATATTCATTTTTTCACCATGTCTGCAGGAGTTGCAACTTCATACTAGCATCAAATTAAGGCTGACGTTTATAAATTACTCTGGTTTCACAATGGGTTTTGCTTGGCTAAGTGACTTCACATTACTTAACTTGTAAGAATAAATTCTTGTGGTTTGCTGTCACATGACGATATAATCATTTAGATTAGATGAAAAATTAATAAGAATAACAGTCCATACACCAGGATCAGGAAGCATTTGTGTTTTGACCTGTCAATCATACCACTTTTATGGACAAGGCTTTCTGCTTTTATGAATGGTGACCGCATCGTGGAGGAGCAATCTTTAACAGTCTTTTTCAGTGAAAAATACTGGAACTGTTTACATTTTGGGACTGTTTCTAGCAGAGGCCTTATTGACAATATAAGGATTTGCCATAACAACTCATGGTGTTACTCCAGTTTCTTCCCCAAGTTCTGATCATGGTACTCAATAGGCACGTAGCTCCTCGAACCCCTATAAAAATTAGTCCTGCCTTTAATTTTCTGTTCTACAAAGGAAACAAATTGGGATGAGAGGGCCCTAAAAACAAAATTGCAGAAGTTTATGAACAAGGTGATGCTGACACAACAGTTCAGTTGCCTTTTCCATGCAAAAGTATTCCCAAAGCTGATGGGCCACCAACTTAGCTTGCCCACTAAGTGTGGCCTGTAAGGTCAACAGGACTGAGACAGAAGCAGGGCTAATGACAAATGAAACACAGAAAACCAAAGGTGACAAGGACAGAAAGTGTTACAGTCCATCTCTTTATGGACCTTGAGCAAGGCCTTCCCGGCAGGACAAGCATTTTGCGATAGCACAATAGATCTCGGTGCCTCCCTCCTTCCCTCTCCCCAGCTTCATAGTGTCTGACCTTACGGCCAAACTCCCCGGTCTGATACGGTCTGGATTTTCACTCCATTTTCCTTAGTAAACCTCTACAGAATAAGTGGCAAGGAAGGAGACAAAGTCCCAAACTGTCAGTATACACAGGACAGGATGTCAAATCACACCTAGGAGCAGGCTTGTATTTTCTTCTCCTTTTAAAGTTCTAATATTATCAAGGGATAGCAAATAGAAAAAAAAAAAAGTGCAGCAAGACAGCACGCTAAGGATAACTCAAGAGATGGTAAATGCAAGTCCACCAAACACACGAAAACAACTGCAAGGAAATAGCAGAATTTTTCAAACAAAGTTGCCTGGGGAGCAATTTTTCTATGCTTACAGGCAGCTTCCAAGTGCGTTCCCTCTGCTGCAGGGAGCATGTGCTTAACACATGTGCTGGCTCGGGATTAGGCAACTGACAGTTGTGGGTATTGCAGAATATGCTGACATTCCCGAGCAGCTCTACTGGAAAGGGATTATATATCCCAGTGGTATCAGGCTGAGAGAGACCCTGGGAATAAGGAAATCGGCACATGCGGGTAACTGGTCACTTAAAACTGCAAGCTTGGGACACTTCTGTTGCAAACCCTTCCCATCCCATCCTCGCAACTCAGCTGCCAAGCCTAGGAGGAACGAAGGTCAATCAATTGCAATGAATCCCTCTTCTCCAAGCAGCAAACCAGCTTTTCTGGCCGCCAGCTGTACCAGCTCACCACGGGACCCCCGCGACCCCACCGGACCCCCGCGGGCGAAGCAGGACGCTGCCAGCCCAGCTCCTGCACAGGAAGGCAGGACGCTGTGCTGGCAGCGCTGTGCCTGGCGCCCAGCCTCTCCGGTCCCCTCTGCACCACCAGCTCCCCCTCCCACCACAGCGTTTTGAAGATGCCAGGGAAGAGGAAGCAATTTCGCGTGAGAAACGTGACGTTGGAAGTCCTGACCGCTTCTGACCATCGGCGGATCCTGCTGCGCTTTCCGCAAGAACAGTTCGTCTCCTGGCCAAACTCCCCTTTGTGTAACTGCGTTTATTGGGTAATTATACTTTCTTAAATTGTCCCAGCAGTTTCAATTTGCCACGGTGCTATTCACTTCCTTTCAAGATGCCATGGAGTGTTACAGCGTGCTGACAAGCAGCTGTTACGTTTCGCCCAAGGAGTGACTGCCCCACGGCAGCGGTGGGTGAAAGCCATTCTTGTGCGCGCCTCGTGTGCTCGCGCACGGTACCGAGGCTGGAAAACGCTTTGGGGTTCCTTGGGGGTGAGCAGTGCTACGTAAGCATACGGTGATAGTTAGCTACCAAATAACTCACTGCGATGTAGCTGGGATGTTGTGGGCATTTTTTAAATTTTTTTTTTAAATTTAATATAATCTTGTAAAAAGCTTCTCCCTCTGGTGGGGGAACAAAACATCATAGCTCAACAAAAAAGAAGTGAGAACTATTATAAAGTCTAGCCTCTACACTTAGCACACACTAACAGCCACAATTTGACTTATTTCAACAACTGAAAAAAACCCCAATAATACAGACAAGAGAGGCTGATAGCAAATGCGTTATTTGGAAACCTCTGTCCAGGCAGATGCCACCTCTGCATGGTGTGTCACCCCACCTGCCCCCCCATCTTCAATCCCTTGTGCATCAAATGCACTAAAGATCAGACTTTTTTTTTTATTTATTATTATTTGTTTGACAAGCCAGGCTTTTATCCTGCTTATCTAGCTTCTTACCCATGTCTTAAAAGACAGCGTGAGGCAGCCATTCCTCATTTCTTCCACTGAGGAATCCTGTAATATCCGGATTTTATTCCAGAGAGGGATAAAACCTGTTACCTTCACAGTGGGTGACTAACGTAGTAGTGTCTGTGGGTACCTCGTGAGTGCCTTCCAACAGCAGAGGAGGATAGCTCAGCTCTAAGGGTGCCATCACTGCAACACCACTTGGATCACGATTGACTTCCGTACAGAGAAACCCAGTGCCTGAACCATCTCCAGGTTCACTATCTCAGCCACTTGTTTTAGACCATCTTTTTCATCCACACCTTTTTCTTGCCAAGTCATGAAATAGAGATCAATGCAGATAATATCTCAGTTTTAACAAAAACCCTCTGACACCTTTAGGCATCTCTGCACAAACTCAAAAAAACCCCAAAACAAAACAAAAAAACAACCAACCAACCCACCAACCAAAAACCCCAAACTCCTAAAAATGAAACCAAAAAATGAAACCGTGCTACTGTTATTAAAAGAAATATAAGGGTATTCTCTGGTGGCCTATCCAAGAAAGGAAGATTCCAGCTAATAAACTAAAAGATGCTGTCTGACGAAATGACTTATCTGTGTAGTCAGACATCTTAATAAATAAAGTCACTGGTAATATTCATGCCACGCCACCAAACAGCAGATTACAGCTTCCCCAGACACAAACAACATCCTGTGACATGTCAGCTTTGCTATGGAAACAACTTGGTGTTATATACAATATTCATTAGAAGGATGAGTGTTATTAGAGGTACAAAACTGTACTCCAAATAAGTTACTGCTATTAACAGCATACTGATAAACACATTTACATAAGATTATGTCTTCCTTCTAATTTTTTCCTAAGCTAGACTTCAATTATGAAATCAATCAGACTCAAAGGGAAGATTTTTTGTTTGTTTAAAATTTTGTCAGGCCTATGACCTACAAAGCCAAATTTTGTTTGGCCTGTGAAGCACTGGCAATTTTACTTTAAAGAAAACTTTATGCTCACAGACTGCAAACAAACAGCAGAATTAATGACTGAAGCCCAAACATGCCCTGAAATGGTTATGGGCTTTCTTTTTCTTCAACAGCTGACTGATTTTATCAAATTGTATCAATTTTATCTCAACTATTGAAGGAGTTTTACCTGTCAGAATGCTGGTTTCCAGCCTTATTGAGCAAGCTCAGGTACAGCAAAACCTCAGATATATTTTCTTTTTNTTTTTTTTTTTTTTTTTTTTGTAAAATATAGAGATGAAAAAAAGATGGCAATGCCACCTCTGCTGTAACCACGCTTAGGTGTCTCCCATCTGCTAGTTTTGCATTATCGACTTCTTGAACGCCGTGGGTAATGCATGGCACACAAAACCAGAGGTGAGTCTAGGGCAGGTTTAAGGGACAGACCAGCAGTGACACCTATCAGATAACCTCTGGACAAGCCTCTGTCACCTTGGCAGCTGTTGGAATTTCAATCAAATCACGAAACTCTTCCTTTCAACTCAAAAATTGGGCTAGCAGGCATGCTAGGTATGTCACTTCACTCATTTTCAGACTCTGTTGGAAGATGATGGTACCTTCAGACTGATGAAGTCGGATAATTCAGAACATGAACAAAACCCAAGAGCATTTTGACATCTCCAAACAGTCCATTTTTCCTCACCGTCCCAGTGAGCGGCTCTACGAGCGGGGGGATGAGCACAGGCTGGCTTTCGGTGGCAGCGTGTGACTCCACGTGCCCCCAAGATGCAAAGGATAGCTGAAGTGCCTCTGGCAGCTGGGACATGGAAACCTTCTCCTGCCCCTTTTAATTCCAGGGCAGCTGCCATTCACACTGCTGCCTTTTCCTCCCTGCACTTTCCCATTTTAGGTTTTCTTTGGGTGTTCAATGCCTCTTTCTCCTACAGTTTTTATTTCTGGCTCCCCCAATATTTTTGGAGGAGGTGATGACTCTGCTTCTTTGGAAATTAAGCAGTACATCTCAGGACCCTACAGCAAGGTAGCGCAGACCTGACATCCTCATGACCATTGCCTTCCACCAGCTTCACTATCAGTATAAGTTATATCAGTATAAGTTTCTTGTGAGCTATTCTGGAACACAACAACAAAAAATTCTCTGGCTGGCTTTCCCCCTTGCCTACCTACTTGGTACCCCTAAAGAGATTTTCACATCATCCAAGAGCACAGGCACAGATTCTCAGAAAAGTAGGGAATCAAGTGTAATTTTAGTCATCCTTCTAATCTTTCTCCTTCATGTGTCCATCATTAAGAAAAAAAAAAACAAAAACAAACCACCAACAAACAAAAGTCTATTTCAAACATTAGACTTGTTGCTAATAGGATTTAGCAGGGAAACACCTACCAACACACAGCAAATGGGTGTGGTACTACTGAAACCCCAGGCTGACACGTGGTTTCTGTGCAAGTGAAATAAATTTATCACTTGTTGAGACAGCATGAGAGTTACCTCAAAGACGGAGCACAATCAGTTGCTTAGAAAATGCAGGATTATCCTGTTCCCACAAACATTTGCCTTAAGTACGCATGCTAACAAAGATGTAACTTTAAAAAGAGTTGTGTGGTTTTTTTTCCTCTAACAATAGCTAACTCAAAGAAGTAAAACAATGCTAGACTTACACTGTTCTAAATTTAAATAACTCTTTACCTTGTCCTTAAGAATGCACTCGATATTTGACAGGGAAGTATAGAACTGACAGTACATTGCCATCTTGAGGCTTGCTAGCAGAACTGCATGTCCAAAACAAAACGTATTTGTTACCAGGCACAAGAGTAATTTAGCCAAACGTGCCAAAGCCATTATAAACCACACAGCATTAGCACCCTATGTTTTATCTTCATTTTTATGCCAGGGCCTCTGTAGTTCCTTTTCTGGACTGGATATACTTTTAAAGAGGGAAAAACCCTTAACAGTAAAACTAAAAGAAAAAAATAAAAATGCTTTTTAGCATCTTAGATCCTGTAAGAAAGAGAACCAAGAATATTCATCGGCAGTTAAAGCTTAATTAGTAACACAGATTTCCTAGATCCTTTGAAATTACTACTCAAGTTTAGTTCAGCACCAAAGGCTGATTCAGTTTAAGAAACAAGTGACATTAACAGATTACCCCAAATTACAGCATGGAATATTACAAAAATATAAGTACACAGTTACACTTTTTACATCTTAATACAGATATGGTTATAACACAGGAGTGCTCATTAAGAAAATGGCATGCTTTCCAGACGTAAGATATTTTGGTGCAGGTTTAAAGGGGTAAGAATCACCAAACTACATTCAAAGGCAGAAGCTATGTAAATTGTCCTTTCAAGAACCCACCTTTAAACAAATCTCTATATCATAAACCTATGCAATGCTCTGGTACCTTGCTCAAACAAAACCTACAAATGTCAAATACATAACTACTTTAATGTTTTAGTCTTTTCTTTTTTTTTTTTTTTAAATTAAAATCTACTTCAGAAAAGATCACTTGGAAAACACGTGTCTATCGATATTCTCACCCCTGAAATAGCACTGAATATCCTCTGTTGAATTTACAGTCACATGGCAAGTGCCAAGTTGAAACCATGAGGTGTATATATGTACCTGATTGGCACGTACACTTTTAATCGAGGTCAGAGACATCCGATTTTGCTTGTTTGTGAAACTAATTATACCTATGAGCCTGCTTACAAAGGGCTACTGGTTTACTAAAACTGCTAAATCTGATTTTCTTCTCCATTTTCCTAAACAAACTGGCCGGTAACTCCAAACACACAAACAGCCATTTGCAGGCTGCTGTTTTAACACCCCGGGTGAGCTGCCTTTCCCCGAGAGCTTCCCGCAGGCCTTTAAAGCGAACACGAAAAAGCTTCACTGGAAGTTACCTGCTTGGTTTGGGGGCTGCCAGCCCGAGTACTTGGGGGCACCCGGGGGTGCCGTCGGCTTGAGGCCTGCAGCAGACGCGGTGCTGGCGGGAGCAGGTCTCACGTCGGCGTTCTCTTGGCGGGCGGGCATGCTCCTCGCCGAGGCGGCCGTAAAAGCGGCGGGCTGGGTAGCCTCCAGGGAATCGCTGTTCGGAAAACGAGGGAGGGGGAAAAATGAAATGCATTTCTTGCTCGGACGGGAGCGTTTGGGCAACGGAGGTGTGGAGCGACGCCTCTGCACCCAACAGAGCAGCACCCACCACTCCGTCGTCGCCAGCGCCAGGGTGGTCACCCCAGGAGAATGCTGGGGAAGTTATCTTTTCAAGCTGTTTTTTAAG
Source organism: Anarhynchus alexandrinus (assembly GCA_008711295.1). Lineage (NCBI taxonomy): Eukaryota > Metazoa > Chordata > Aves > Charadriiformes > Charadriidae > Anarhynchus > Anarhynchus alexandrinus. Next base: position 196,976 of record VUYV01000216.1, on the reverse strand, counting down.
AACCAGACACTTGAGTAATTTCTGCCAAAAGTCAATACAGACAGTTAAATCCCTTCACAATTTCCATTTAAAATAATTAAGTGTCGGCATGATACAGGTTAAAGCAGAGCCCGTGCTGTAAATTTGGTACGCTCCCAGACTTTTTTCAATACTTCCTTTTTTTTTTTTGTTGGAGAATAGGCAAATAGTCATATAGCCAGATTATAATTGTAGATCTTAATAAAAATCATCAATCCGTGACTTAATTATATGCAATTTTCTTCTATGGGCCACTGCTCCCCCAAATTATTAAGTATTTTAAAAGAGCTATAAGTTTCTTTATTCGTTAAACAACATGCATAATACTTTATATTGCCTCTTTAGAGCAGTTTACAGCTGCTTTTATATTTTAAGGGTTAGCAGAACTCTTTTAGCTATTTAAAAACACGCATGATGAAAACTGCACTTAATCACAATTCACAGAGTGTGAGCAGCCACCAATTACACTGCCAGCAAGAAATTTTTTTCATTTCTCATTTCCAGAGGCTCTTCAAGAATGAGAAAGTTATCATAACAAAATTTTTACACAGTGTAACAGTACTTGTATAATGGATATTTGCCTTTGAGAAGCTGAAAACAAATATTTTCATGAAAAATGTTCAAAGTAGAAGAGTAATTGCTAATAAAGGTCATTTGCAGACTAAGAGGATCACAAAACCAGGAAATGAACTCAATAATTATAACAGCCAAACCAATTCCAAATATCTATTTTTTGCAGTCTGGAAACCCATCAGTTAACACATTAGAAGCCTTCTTGTGTTCTTTCCTCTATTGCAGAAAACCAAATTTGCAACACACGTGCATATTTCACCGGGGTCGTTCAGAGAATTAAAGATTGCGCCAAGTTCATAAAGTAAAAATCCTTGAGCTGTTCTTACAAGTATTGCACACGCACAATACTGCCTTGCCCATACCACATGCAAGAACTCGAACACACCATGAGGCCAAAACGCAAGTTCATAACCCTGATTTATTTTTTTTGTCTCTAGATTTACAGGGTTAATAACTGATGCATTTAGAATCTTTTTCTGGGTAAGGGATAAAAAAAAAAGATTCAGAGTTTAGAGACTATATCTGAATGCTCAGTTTAATAAGTACAGCTATTGCATTCGTAGGCTTTTGATAACAGCGGTAGCTGTGCCGAACTGACACTCTGATGGATTTGCTGTACGCGGCGTGCACAAACCCAGCGAAGCACAAAGTGAGATCTTGCGTTCTGGTACGTTCACTTGTTAAAAGGCATTTGTATAGTGCAAACGGAGGCGTTTAAGGTACACATTAGACTCCTCAAGGACTTAGGACACAAGTCTTTTTAACAACAGATTTTGAGGCAGCGGAGGTGTAAGTGCATAAAAGCCCTGTTGCAGACTGAAAGAAAAAGGATAGGAAGACATCCTCTGACAGTAAGTAGCAGGCTCAGTAGTTGAAGATGAGGTAGTTTAGGACTGGCTTCCACTATGAAAAAAAGCATGTCTGCAACTCCAGCCTCACAGAAATCTCCTTCTGAACTGTTGAGTACAATATATTCGACACATAACCCATCAAACCCACTCCAGCCCAACAAACCACTGTCAGTTCTTAAAAAAAAAAAAAAAAAAAAAAGTTTCCTCCTTCTCCATCCAAAGGACACATCGCCACTTGTCAAATCACTTTTCAAGTCTAGCACCTCTTTACTGACTTTGTCTGGAACACATAAAACATATAAATCATCTGTCCTAAATAAGAAAATCCTGCTGAGCCAGCAGCTGTCTTTACACAGAAGAGGCTACTTAACAAGCACAAATGGATGCAAGACAAGCAAAAAGGGTGTCCTTCAGGCAGAAGAAAGGATAGAAAAACGTAGAAATGGCTGAGGTGTGCTGCTGGCAAACTGCAGCCTTATAGTAGGGATAGGCGAGGAAGTACACTGACACTAGCCACAAGGCAAGTTGTAATGCCAATTTGTACTTCCACCGTTGCCATTTTTGTGGTTCAATGCTGAGGCTTGTGCATGACATGGCATGCTACTTCCTGAAGCAAGACTACTGCAGACACTTAGGCTTTCATTTAGAAAATGAAAAGACTGGAAAGGTGAATCCCAATGACCCCAAACTAAAAGACAATGATAAACCCAGCTATAAAACCACCTGTGATTTTTGACCACCTCTGGCGGTTTACGTGCCAGGAGCCTATCCTAGAGAGAAGCTCCCCAAGAGAAAAGCTTGAAGCAGTCTCTCTGACAGAGGGGACTGTGTTGGCCTCGGGGCAAAACTTCTGACAGCTCTTGGGCACCCTTTGTACTTAGTGCCTGGTTCTTTCAAGCAAGAGTTGAATAAGCTGAAGCCGGCCCTACAGCCCGTTAATTTCAGAGGCAGGCTGCCACTGCAGCTTGGCAAGTCTCTCCAGTGCAATACTGCCCACCTACGGTGGGCTGCAGGAAAAAGTTCACGCGCCGGTTTTCCTGAATTACAGCCTCTAATCACACAGTTGCCTGGGAGCGCAGGTGTGGTGTTCTCCGGAGAGAAAGATAGATCCATCTTTGTTTCACTTTCTAAGAAGCGCTGCGCCCTGGAGATGTTTGACCTTTTAAGCGCTAAGCTTCTTCAAATTCGTGCTTCAAAATTAACTCCTCAACATTTTGCTTTATGTTCTTCTACACTGAGAAACACTCAAACTCCAATTATTTTTATCCAGCTTCATAAATATAGCTGTGTACCTTTTCAGAAGCTCGCTTACATTCTACAAAGTGGCTGTACAATAACCACAGTTAGCCCTACTAGTACTTTGTAACTCACTTGGATACTGTGCAATGATGACCCAAGATTTGGTTTGAAGAGACAAAAATATATACAGAAATTCAAGAAAATAAATAGGTTACGGAAGANTTGGATACTGTGCAATGATGACCCAAGATTCATTACCTAGAAAATACATGGTTTGAAGAGACAAAAACATATACAGAAATTCAAGAAAACAAATAGGTTATGAAAGGGAGCTCCCATCTGTTTTTCACTAGAAAACTGAAGGAGGAATGATAAAGCTTACGTATTTACCAACTTCCGGCTGAGTAGCTTTCTCAGACTTCCCAGATGACACTCATAGGTCAGGTTCAGGTCAAGCATATTTTGATGTCAAAACACTTGTACTGTTATTAATGAGAAGCCTACCTTCGAACTCTACCTTTAACTTCTGTTTCATATGTCTTAAATGATTCCTCCTCCACCTGTTGAATGCTTACAGCAAAAAAGAAGGGTTTTCATGATGAAAACTAATGCAACCAAGAATCACGTGCATTTTAAGACAGACGATGCTGTTTGTTTGCAAGACGTGAATGCTCTGCTGTCAAGCTTTGGGCAAGGGGTTTCAACACTGCAAGAATGAAGGAATGGCGGAACGTGAGCCTGACTGACTCAGAGTCTCGTGTCCCAAAAACCCACAATGTCTTTAACTAATAACTTATGAGATTAATCAAAATAATCCTGGAAGTGGGTTGCAAGGGAAACAGATTGCAAAAACAGCCCCAAAAAAAAAAGTCCAGGAAAGAAGCAAGCCGAAGACACCTCTCTCTTTGACATATGCTAGCTCGTACACCACACACTCTCCTGAATTCCCATGGAGAACAACTACTGCACAGCACAGCCCTATGCCTAAGCGCATGTATGGAAAAGAAAGAACTTTGGGGGGGACCAGTCTGAGACCTGGGGAAAAACATAGCGCTCCAGTGTCAGTGCAGACTTTATCCAGAGCTCACAGCAGGCTCCTCACACTTACCCCCTCCAGATAACCAAAGCACTATGGAAACAGGCAGAAGAGACTAAAAAGCAAGTAATAATTCCCCTGCTATTCCTCCTCGTCTTCCTCCCCAAATACCGTATTACACCCTGGTTTTTGGTGGGAGGACAGGGAAAAAAAGTCATTGGCCAGATGACTGTACCAACACTGAACATGGTCCTGACAGCTTCTTGGATGCTACAGAGGGGCAATGGGCAGGGAACCTGCAGGGGAGGAAGCGTGTCCATGTCACATGTGAAACGAGCACCTGTTTTTCAGAGACCACTCTGGGATATTCGCATCCATACCACACCCCCTTCCTTCCCAAAATCAGGTGCATTGAGACAAAGCTGAACACATTTAAAAGGCATTTTAAGAGGCTTGCACTGGAAAATCCTTCTGAACGTATTTCGAGGTTTTGACACCCTTTCCTCTCTACTCAAAATCCAAGAGAAGAAAAACAGATGGTCTGGGGCTATAGATGCCTAAATCTTCCTCCATCCTTCCATGGAAACACCTAGATAATGCTGCCTAGAATTTCTTCACACACGCTTTAGAGAAGATAACTATGTGTCATGTTGTTATTAGCCAAAGGAGCAGCTATGGTCCTAACTGAAAATGAAATACAGCTGGTTGTCGTGTAACTTCTACCACCACTAAAAGAGTAACAAGGGCCAAGTCTCTCAGACTTTCCCAAGAGGTCTGGGTGGACTTTTTCCTCATACAAGCCCAGGATACCAGGTTATCCATCTGTAAACATCATCACTTGAGCCCCGACTCAGTCTGGTACATCAGTATTTTCCTAATAATTCTCTAGATTATAAATGGTATTGTAACTCCCACTTGTTGTCCAGAATGACTGCGTGAGTCAGGAACAAGTCCCCTGTGGTCTGAGGAAGCTTGCTGACAGGAGAGGTCATGTAGTATCTAAGAGACAGTCTGGAAATGCTTTCTTCAGATGGCTAGGAATTCTGTGAGGTTATTTTCCCTTAAGAACACTAAATCTTTAAAGACAAAAACAAGACCAAAAAAAAAAAGGGAAAGATGTGAGCAAATCACTCCTATTGGTTTCTGGCACAACCAAGTGGAATATGATAGCCTTGATTCTGCTTTATGGCTTCTAAAACGAAAATAGTTTAACAAAAAAGTAAGACTTCCCTTGCATTACACATTGTTGCCTGTTGGTTGTCTGTTAACCCCAAGAAGCCATCGAGCATGCTGTAGAAACCTGAATAAATGGCTTCTAAAATATACACACAGTGCTTGATATAGCACTGAATGGGAAGAAAAACATGACATTTTTAATACAAACTTTTTGAAACATTTCTATGAAAGAAACTTTGCAACTTCAAAGTAAGGAAAGAATGGTTTGTCTGCCTTAAGACCAAGTCAACTGTTACACAGACACTTCTCCAAAGCTTTACAGCGAGGTATTAGCTCAGCTGAGAGAAAACTTGAATCTCAGAACTCAATTTCTTGTTTCAAGCTATGTTAAGTCACGCACATCACATGATGCATTTTGTCCAGTATCAAAATACATGTTGGCTGAAGACATATATAGGAGACCAGAAAAAGCCAGGTACGAGAATGATGACAAAACCTCATGAACAGGGGAAATTCATATGCCTTTTTGCAAGGGCTTTCTGGTGTAACAATAGAGAAGCAGAAGACAAGAAATACCGAGTGCTGACCTTGTTCCCACCCCTACGGCAAACCCATGGTCTCAGTCAGCTTTTTAAAACTGTGTTTACACATTGTGTTAACCTAGCAGTGCTCCAATAACTTGCAAGAAAGAAAAAACTGCAGAATAAAAGAATAAAAAGAAAGAGCAGAGAAAGTGGTGTGGGTGGAGGCATTTCCATATCAAGTTACAGTGAGGGCGTATGTAATCCTTCTGTAAGCAGTCCTCTACACAGAAAGGATTCACAGCATCTTTCAGAATAAGTACTCTCTGTCTCAACAGCAGTGTTTACCTCGCAAGGCCAGCCTACCCTCTTCTCAAGCGATTGTACGTGGCATAGTGTCAGGTAGATAAAGCAAAAGCCACGTCACCGCCCATGCTTGCGAGCGTCTCCCAAAATTTCACCGTGTTATCGCCATGCGATTCGATTTTAGGGCAGAGCTTCAATTTTTGGAAATGCAAGATATTAAATACATCATTTCCTTTGTTGAAAGTAGTTTGTTAAAAAACACAAACCCCCATAAACTGAAGGCTATCTCCGTTGCCATCAGGACGAACACTTAGCTTAGTGAAAGGCTGCACGGCTGTTATACCACAAACAGTCCACTTCTGAGGAGTCTGGTAGGGGAAGAAAATGCGTGGATGTGCAGCACCACTTCAGGCCAGTGAATAACAGATATTAAGTGAGAAAAAGGTCAAGTTCTCTGGCAGCTACCCAGTACAGAGCAGTTTAAGACAGCCAGCTCTTTGGAACAGAGATGGTGAAGTGAGAGAGATTAAAGAGGAAATATTTCTGGAGCAACCCTACTGCACAAAAAAATCGAAACCTTGCTTTTGTTATAGCTACAGCCTTCTTGAGGCTTTTCCCCAGAGACAATGGAAACAAGCCTAAGCTACCTCAGTAAAATAGATTCATTACATTTTCATGGAAGTTATACAAGATGGAGCCAGAAAACAAAACCCCCGAAGTTGTTTAAGCTTGTTTACTTGGCTTTCTTGGTTGAGCCAGTTACTTTTTGAACAAGTTATTCTACTATACAATGTTGTATGATCATCTCTTTGGTTACAGGACATAAGGTTTCAGCTCTCCTTCTTTATCAACTATTGTGCTGTGCCATGAAGTGAGCTGCCACTTAAAATAATTTTTCAGCATTATATTTATGCACATATTACAATATGTCATTAGATGGGCAGTAATGCAAAGACACTTTAATACCCAGTTTCTCACACTCATTGGGTATGTTCCTCTCAAATCTATGATATTTTTCTTTCTTTCTGACATAATTGATTGGTTTTGCTTGATCTTTGCTGAACTTAAATGAGAACATGTACTTACTGACAGTAAACTGTAAGCATAATTTGTCATCTTCTATCTCTTTTTCCTACAGTTCTCGATTCACACAATAGGGCTGTGCTCCTTTTTTTCACTAGGATGAGGCAGCACAAAACTTCATTTCTATGGCTCCACCTACTGGCAAGTCCTTCCTCCTTCCCAGTGCTGGCAGCTCAGGATGATAGTAAGGAAAACAGAAATCATTACCCTGGTATGTTGTATGGTAACTTCAGACCAACACCAGTTATTTTGGGAAAAAAAAACCATCAAAAATGCAATTTATGCATAACGTTCTCAGGCTAATGGTACTGCTACATTGCATTTCCCAAATTTTAGGTCATATCCCACCTGGGATGTCCCTAACAGCCTGAAAATCATACGCTTCCTATATGGCCTTATGCCACCACCTGTCCACAGTGACCTGAACCAGGATAACACGGCTAGTGCAACGGTTTAAGAAGAAATTCAGGTGTTTTTTTTTTTTTTTTCACAAGTTTAGAAATAACATTTAAAAAACCCTAATAGTCGATGGATGTTTATTTCAAGATGTTCAACCTGGATCTTGATATATCTAATACCAATAAGGTCTTTGGGGCAGGCTTGTATGGTCTCTGTATTCCATGCATAACCTCCTGCCTCCCTGGCACACCTCCTTCCAGGACGAAAGTTCTCCATTGCTTGCTGCTGTTCCCGATGGGCAGTCCCATGTACTCACAAGGGACAGCAACACAGCCAGTTTGGGAATCTCGACTTTCTAGCCAAAATAAGTGTTTGCATCTCCAAAAACAAACCTTCAAAATTAGGAGTTTTGTGTCCAGTTCTGGGCTCCCCGGTTCAAGAAGGACAGGGAACTGCTGGAGAGGGTCCAGCAAAGGGCTACAAAGATAATTAAGGGACTGGAGCATCTTTCTTATAAGGAAAGGCTGAGGCACTTGGGTCTTGTTAGTCTAGAGAAAAGAAGATTGAAGGGGGATCTCATCAATATTTATAAATACTTAAAGGGAGGGTGCCAGGGAGATAGGAACAGTCTTTTTTCAGCACTTCCCAGTGATAGAACAAGAGGTAACGGGCACAAATCTGAGCATAGGAAATTCCATCTAAACATAAGGGACTTCTTTACTTTGAGGGTGGCAGAGCACTGGCACAGGCTGCCCAAAGAGGTGCTGGAGTCTCCTGCTCTGGAGACGTTCAATACCCACCTGGACGCTGTCCTGTGCAACCTGCTGTAGATGACCCTGCTCTGGCGAGGGGGTTGGACTAGATAATCTCCAGAGGTCCCTTCCAACCCTGACCATTCTGTGATTCTGTGAGTTTCTCCCCATACGGAGAGCAAACAATGGGTAAACGTAGAGCCAGTTTTGGAGGCAGGAAGGGGTTTGCTTCCATCCTTGTAACAATCTACCTTCATTTGCAGCTGATGCCATAAACAATGCACAGTAGTGAGTGAAGGAAAAAAGAAAAGGGAAGTCGGGGAATTTGCTTTCACTGCCATTATTGGCTCTACTAAAGTATCAGCAAACAAACACTACAGCTAAAGAATAGTCTTGCTGGCAGCACATCCTGAACCTCATTGGTGGTGCCCAAGTATCAGAACTCATGGAGAGGTTTTCCTTTGGATGCACACATAAAAAGATTTCCTCATAAGTATAATTCAGTGGCAAAAAGAAAATTAGTAGTTACAGTTCCATTATATCACTATAATTCTGTTATTTTTTTTTAAAGCAGGTATGCCACAATGTTGGAAAATTTGATACACCTTAAGATTGTCTGTTGGTGTCTAATAACNCTTCCCCCCCCCCCCCCCCAAGTTAGGGCTACTTTAGCTTTTTCTAGTGACTGAGGTCACCTTGGAAGCCATGAAACAGGAGGGAAAGATCTAATACTTCTTATTCAACAGAAGTTTTTTTACATCAAGTGGATCTCAGCTCTACTTATAATTGGGTCTTATCTCTAGAAGGGTTTTACTCTTGTCAAAATGCAAATAAGTACACACAAACCCACAAATTATTTCTTCCTTAGCACAACTTAATATATACTGTCCTGTAAAATACCCAAATAGATTTCTGCCTTTGAGGCCGAAGTCCATTACACAAAAGCAGCTTTCCACAGCGTCAACATAGCTGCGGTCTGGAAACGAGAACAAAAAGTCCTGTGCACTGAACAGAATCAGCACTGGAACAAAGGGCCTAGACAGCAAATAAGTTTTAAAATAGTTATTTGCTGCACCACACGCCAGTTGGTTGATTTTATACATTAAAAGGGAGCTTTGAAAAATAGCAGCTCTTTGTTCCCAGAGCACCCTCGCAGCCTAACACGCTGCTTTACTTGCTCAGGGAACTGTTGCAAATAATTCACCTGGATAGAGGTTTCAAGCCAGAATATCTTGTTTATTCTCCAGCCGGCTATTCAGAGTGACGGTGCCTCCCTCGGAGGTTCACGACGCAACACAAGCAGCACCGTGCGTCTCAGAAGGGCACCTGATGCCAGTGAGGAAACCTTTGCTTAGTACGGTGAACTTGCGCAAACACCATGGGCAGGACCAGGGTGCAGGTTAGTTCTGCAAAGAGGTGAAACCCAGTAGGATTTGGGGTTGGTGATCTCGTGCCACAGACCACAACAGGCAGACTGCTTCAAGCGTGTAGACAACAGAAACAGGCTTTGAAGGAGGAGCCGGTTTCTTGTGAGTCCTCAGTGCCAACCACGTGCCGCACTCGGACAGTACCTCTTGCTCTTCTGCAACTCCAGAGCACTTGTGGACTTCCTGGAGGGCCCGATGGCCTGCAGAGGAGGCTTAGTGACAGGCGTGATGAGCAGGGCATCCAAGAGCGAGCGGTAGACACTAGGATCGGAGAGTCTAGCAAGCGTTTAAAAAGACCACGTAAACAAACTAGGTGACCCAACAAATTTCAAGTTGGCTGGGTCCACTGAAAACCCAACCCCCCTCATGAATAGCCTATAAGTTCTAGAGAAACTTAACCTAGGATCACTGATGTAGAAATTATGTCTAAATAAGCAGTCCCCAAAGTGGTGACACACAGCAGGGGGCGTGCAAGACAACCCATTGGGGTGTGAGAAGAATTCTTTTTTTATTTTTACCAATAATAAAGTAAAATAAAAACGATTTTTAAACTAGTGTTTATTTAATCTTTTTCTCACCCTTTTTTTAATTTCTGGGTTTGTGTATGTTTTATAGTGTACATAATATATTAGTACATTAGGACATTTACATAATTTAGAAATACATAAATATATTGGAGATGCACGCTCAAAAATGGGTGCATGATTGAAAAACTTGAGACCACTGGTCTAATCAAGCCTTTATAAAAAGCAATTCAATAAAGAATTAGATGCAACTCAGAGAGTTACTGTCTTCAAGTATCCTAAAGTTACCCAAAGACACAGATTATTCTTTGCCAGCTGTGTAACATAATTATTTTTTACAGTTAGTTTACTGACTGAACCGTAAAACGCCTATCATGAGGATCAAAAAGGTAGAATTACTCACCAAAGTAGAGAGTAGCAGTCTGGAGCTAAACTAAAAATAGGGCATGGGACCCTTGGACATATTCTAACGATTTTCCCACCACGCTACTGTGAAAGAGCTGACTTTGCAACCCTGCCAGGAACCAATTATCCTTGTGCGAGCTTCAACTTTCTTAAACCAAGCTACAAAATGTTCCACTTAAAGCTGATGTCTACCTGGCCCGTACAGCAATGGCAGCAGACACGGCAGCAGCAGCCATGCTCTTAATTTTTGATCTCTGCTTGAAAGGAGAAAGACCGGGAAGAGGAGCAGGTCCAAACTTGGGATGACTTCCCAAAGGATTTTCCAGCAGTACTCTGCTAGCAAAGAAGCTTTGAGGCAACAGAAGAGAAAACAGAGAAAACAGGAAAGATTGACAGAGACACAGTGCAATACCGGACTACATTCACCACTGGAAAGTTATGTGACTGTAGGTTCCCAGTTCACAAAAATGTCAGGGAATGTGTTAGCCACTTGAACGCTAATGTAGAAAACAGCGATTTTTATTTCCCCCCCAAATAAAACTTTCCCCTCATCAAGTCAGGATTCAGCATCTATCAGCCTTCAAATTCCCCATCCCAGACTCTGCCTCACACCCCTGGGTTGTTCCCACTGAACACCAGGACACCCCACGTGTATCCATCTAAGTCTCCATGGTGCTGACAAAGAGCCCTGAAGACCATTTAACTTCTCCTCTGTTTCATGATAAATAATAAACATGGCAAGCTTTGGAATATTTGGTGATATAACTTCAGTAGGTCTATTTTTAGCCACCTCTACCAAATTTGGTGTGGTCCTCACCCCATTTTCATCTTCCCTACTACTCCCTTGGGAGGAATGCAAACAGAAAAAAAAAGGGGAAAAAAACATACTGGCTCCAAAATTGTTTTTGCAATGGTCCATCCATAACCCAGGGTCTATTTCAAAATTTAAAATAATTTAAGATTATCCACAAATTGCTGTGCATTTTCTTTAATCATTTCAGAAGTGAACAAAACACTCCAAACACGCAACTGTACTTCACACCACTTCTCAAATTTAAATGCAAAAACGCTGCCTGAAAATCTTGCTTACACCGAGCAATATTCTGTAGATATACCTTAAAAGATTTACCTTGCATGACTTACAGATGAGTTAGACTGACAGCTTGAGATTTTACTGAAAGAATTTGTTTCGCAAGTAGGCAGAGATGCATCGTGCCTGCTCATAAGCAGCAAGAGAAGAAAAGTCATTAATCAAACAATTATTACAGTTCTGGCAATGCTAACTATAGCTCAGGAGGAGTTCATTTAAGGATTTTTAAAAGTCCTCCTTACCCATTAAAAAAAAAAAAAAACAGAGAGAAGCACTTTCTTTCCCTATTGGTAAACACTATACTCTGGATGTTATGTCACTACAAAAGTTAATGCTTGTATTATCCTCCAAAAACTTCAGGTTATTGGACAACTCAAAAATTACACATTTTATAGCAAGGATGAGTAACTTTTGAAAGCCAGGTGGATAAGATGTGTAACATCAAAAGAATCATACATTAGCTGTATGATTCTTTGATCGCACATACACTGTGCTGTGCCATCCCCCAAAAACCTTCTTCCACACTTTGACTCTCTTCACCCCATGTCACCAGCTTTTGACAACAAGGTCACCTTCCAACCGAATCTCCTACCCATGACTGGTTTCTCCATCTCCAACTAAGGACCGCTTTAATTTTTTAATTACTATTCTAACTTTCGCCTAAAAGCTACTTGAATTTGTAATTGCTATGCAAATTTCCAGAGCAGTGTGAGGGTCAGGAGCCACCTGTGAGCAGCTCCATCTTGATAGCTTCATCATAAAAAAAAACCAAAACACAAAAAACCCCAAAAACAACAACAAAAAAATCAGGTGAAACCATATGGCAAATTCTAGTTGCTGATGATGCCTTTTTAAGGCAGCTGGCTCAGGTGTACCTGGGAGGAGCAGGAAGCAGCCTGAGGGCCGATTCCACTGGCGGGGCTGCAGAAGGTGGCTGCCCGGCCGCGGCGGTGGGCAGGGGGGGCTCAGAGGTCTGCGTGGCCACAGTGGCCGTTGCGGGGAGAGGCGGCGCTTTATCAGCCGTCAAAAAGCTCGCTGCATCTGGAGCAGGCAACTCCGCAGTTGTTTTCCTAGTCAGAGTTAATTTCACAAGTAATTACAACGAGACAATGTACAGAGAAGAAATTTCTCATTAGATTAAAAATACCCAACAGTAACGGACAACTCTTTCTAGCTGGTGTTCTTGCATCTTTCGTAAGAACAAGTGAGTAGCACATGAGGGGTTTTTTTCCTTCCCTAGGAACCAAATACTCATCCTCCGGGCATCAGGCCACGCTGAAACTGGTTCTTTAGGGCATTTTTACAGCTGGAGCTTGAGAGCTTAGAACCAGGCTTGTTTAACCACAAAACCAAACTATTTGGGTAGTTTAAAGTAGTTACTCAAAAAATAGACAACAAACTTGAACGAGAGCCCAACCAATGTATTAGAAACTCTACCTAGTGCAAGTAGATGCCACTTTAGACACTGTGGCTACATGGCTGCTGGTATTTAAAACCTGAACAACTGCAGGGGGATGAGGGGTGCACTTGGGTAAGGCTTCCAGAGGGTTCTCAAATAAAAGTTCTCTGAAGAAAAAGAAAGCAGAAGGGCAAGTAGCATTCACCACAGGAAAGCAGTTACTTTCCCCCCCCATATCTTACTTCCTCTTGCTTGTCACCAAACCAAAACAACCATAAAAGATCAGACGGTTTTAGTTTGGTGAGTCTGAGGCCTCCTCTTCTCCCCAGCCTGACACTCATTTGCCACTTAAACGAGCATCTCCTGTCTTTTCAAATTCCCTTTTGCACTACAGCTGAGGGAAGTTGTTTAGGAAAACTGATGCAGAAATGTCAAACCTGCCAAAAAGGAGATCTGGCTGAGTTGAGGACAGTACAGCAGCAGTTACAAAAATTCATGACAAAATAGGGGTATGCACAGATTATACCCTTTCCTGGAGTTGCCCTCAAGTTCTCCAAAACTTCATACAGTGTCTTTGTGAAGATGCTTTGTAAATCATAAAAAGGGCCTTGAAGAAGGCGAGAAGGGGAATAAATTACACTGCTCCAAAGGGAGAGCAAGCTGACTCCAAATCTTGTTCATACATACATACGTACTTATTGTATTTCCATTTTTCACTTGCTTTGGCAGTAGCTAGAAAAAGAGTAAGAAATTACTCTCGGAGATTACAATTTCTGCAGAGAATATTCTTGGCTGTCCACTAACCAGAAAGTACACCACAAAAAGGATTAATACCTGCTATTTAACACCAAGCCTTTGTATTTATGACTATCAGCAATAATTCCATTAAAAGAAAAGATAAAAGTAGATCTGTATGACTGTAAAAAGCATGTATATAAAAGAGCAATCTAAAGACTTGCTGGCACTTGATCTGTTTCATATTAGTTATATATTTCTCAGGAAGTGCCAGATTCTGTGGTTTACATGGTTTAAAGTTGCCAGGATGACTTTTTAAGATGACTTTATGCAACTTTCTGGAAAGGCTGTAATTGCTCGTAAATATTTTACTGTTAAGCTTATAGGAGGACATTGCAGATATGAAATTGAGTAATAATAGACTATAAATTACAGTAGTTGGCTATATCACCGTATGACTAGTTTAGACTTTCAATAAAGAACTAAAACTACAATGAAAAAGCATTATGCTTTATATTATAAAGTCTGCCTTGTAAGCAGTGAACCTAACTTTAATCCAGTAATCAAATCCAGATCCTTCATACATTTCACAGCAAGCTCTTTCTCCTTCTTGGTGGTTCAGTAGTGTGTGGTACAAATCACAAAGCTTCAGCCAAGAAAAAATGGAGCCCATTAGGAAAATAATGACCATGCCAGTCATTGACAACAAATGCGGGGCTTTAGTGGCAAAAGCAAGTCTACTGACCTTTGGATGGCCCAATTCTGCTTTACTAAAAATCTGACACAGCATGCACCAATTGCTCCATACGGATTTCTGACAGCTGCCATTTCATAAAGAAAGGGGTTCTGGAGATCAGCTTTGGGTATATTGCCCATCCGAAAGAGTGTTATAAAAGCAGCGACATCGGCTCAGTAATAAAACTTAAAAACCAAATATAGTTGCTACAATGATGACCTCTCGTTTCAGGAGAGAAACAAGACTACACAGCTTTGTCAAATAATTTATGTTCTACTTCCCACACTCAACACTAATCCTTCCCTTCTACAGCTCTGCAGAAGCTGCACAGATTTCTGCCCTTCATCTACTTTTTTTGATTATTTGTATAAATACTTCGTCTCTCCTCCTGAACCACCATGAATGCAGCTGTCCTTTCCGATTTCCTGTGGCTCATTTTAAAGCTGCTCTCTTGCTAGGTTAATTTTGCCAAATAATAAACTTAGAACCATAGGTCTTGAGTGAGAGCAGATTTAAATTTCCTTTCCCTGGACTCAGATCCAGAGCTAGGATTTAGAAAGAACTCCTTGGTAGTCCACAGCAGTTGTAGCAGTATCTGCAAGGCACTAGGTGTAATCATACCAGAGTTTCATTGGGAGGCACGAAAATCAATTATTGAAGCAGTACTTTTCCCCCTGCCTTTTTCATACTAGGTCTTCTGCTTAAAAAAACCAAAACCAAACAAACAAAAAAAACCACCCCAAAAAACAAAACAAAACACCCAAAAATCCAAAGAAAGAAAAACCAACAAAAAAACCCCCACCATGAGTATTGTCATACATCTTTCGTGTGTATTTTTCATCTTTGGCGACTCATAACTACTCATCCCAATCTGCTTCCTGGGATTTAAGAGAACATGCTGCTGAAACCATCACAACCAAATCTTCTTTTCTGTATTGGCTCAAACCAAAGGTTACCATGAAGGCACTGGCCTGCTGCCCAAGCAAACCTCTCTAATCATCCACCATTCCTTCCTGACTAATCTCATGTTAGCTCCTCAAGGTACCCTCTTCCCCCAGACACCAAAAAAAACTTCAAAAGACACTGTAACAAAACAGACTTAACATATTCTGTTGTGAGGTTTCACCTCATCTCTCTCAGCTGGTTGAGACTATTGCTTTAAAGGGGAAACTGTCAATCCCAAATCTTAGTATTAGATTTCTAGTTGCAGAAAGCCCACACAGGTATAGGCAACAGTATATTCCTGTATGCTTTTCCCAAGGATGAGTGTCTGTCTAGGGGCCTGGTAGGACCAGGCACTGTTCATTCAATTCTCGTTTTTAAAAGAGCAGCTTTGTTTCACGTTACAACTTTGTGCTTGTGCATGTTAAAAAACACTCCTGCACTAAGAAACACGAACCATCAGAAAATGTTATTGACCTTCNAGGGGCCTGGTAGGACCAGGCACTGTTCATTCAATTCTCTTTTTTAAAGGAGCAGCTTTGTTTCATGTTATAACTTTGTGCTTGTGCATGTTAAAAAACACTTCTGCACTATGAAACACGAACCATCAGAAAATGTTACTGACCTTCAATAATAGCGTCATAACCCTCCAAATTACTGCCACTATCATATCTAAAATTACCATCTTTGTCTAGTACCCATAGATGACCTCCAAAACATCACTGATCTGCCATGATAAGTGCTGGCGAAGCTATCCAAGGCCAATGACAGGAAATTTGCTGGATAATCATCTACTCTCTTTGACTGCATCACAGCACAGCACAACGTTATGAATGAAATAATCCACTTTTTTTAAAAAATATATTTTTAAAGGCACTTTTCTGTGTGTTGAAGAAATCTGAATTCACTTTGGAGTTGTTCAGACCACTGACAAGTTACTCCATCCAAGTGACAGGGTGGACACCTACTGACACACACTGAATATTGTGTGGTATTTTAACTGGTATCCACGAGACTGTTCATGAATCTGCTCAGCTTTATTTCATTTCTCTTCTCCTTCCCCCTTCCAGGAAAATCCCCAGTCATGGCAGATTAGTAAATTTAAGTGAATGATGGACAACCCCTCCCTCCCCCAAGAGAGGCAAGTCTAGGCTAGAAGAACACATAGATAGATCATTAACTGAACTGAACCCCCCTCTGCATGATTTACCTCCCAGGAGCTGCTGCAGCACTGTGTTCAGGAAGGCTGGGAGAGGGGACACTGCCAGGGGAGGACTCTGCTATCGGCAAAAGAGCAGCTGCAGGTTCTGGTCTAGCACCATTTGCACTCCATTCGCAGTAATAAAACCAAATGGAGACACACAGAGAAAGAGATTTTTAATCCACGTTAAAATAGTATGCTGAACAGGAGACACTGTGCACGAAAGTGTCAGTAAACTAAAAAAAAAAACCAAAAAACCAAAAAGAACCCAACAAAAAAACACAACCAAAAAAAAAAAAACCCAAACCCCAAACTTGGAGTTTACAGCAAAATACAAATAGGGGGATAAAAATCAGGCACAATACACTTAGGAAGTGTCACGCTTTTAGTGAAGTTTGAGAAGTGTCCTGCTGCTTATAAACTCAGAGAGCCAAGTAGTATTTTACATCTACAAAGACAGAACACACATATTTAGTGTTACATTATGTGACAGAAAACTCTTAGAAAATACTGGAAAAGAAACAGACACAAGTGCTAGTGGGATTCACTCCCAAAGTTTTACACACTTTTTGCTGCAACTTTTTTATGTTTTATGGAGGTTAGACTATATATTTCTCAATATTTCTTCATATCCTTTCTTTTTTTTCCCAGTTGCGATAGGAAAAAAAAAGTAAATCTAGAAAATGTTGTCTTAAAGCCCTCTACTTGAAGAAAAGTACCTGTCAGACATCTCACTGTAGTACACAAAAATAAAAGTAAACTACGAGGTAGAGAGCAAGTACAACCACAAGTTTTGAGCAGACTAGATTAGCCACAGGAGCAGTCATTGCTGCCTTTTTTATTTTTTCTGTGTATACGTATTAGCATGCAGAATTGAGTATCTTAATAAAGTAGGGAGCCTTTAAGTGCTAAAAATTAGTGAACAAACTTAGAAATCACCAGGGAGCAGACCTCATAGGTGGTAAAGGTGTGGATGGAAGTTCTGGTACAGGTGGCATCTCCAAAGTCTGGTTAGCTATGGAGTTTTTATTCAGATTAATGCAAGTATCCTGGGCTCCTGCTCCATTAGGCAGATCTGCAGGTATGCTTTACGGATATTTATGACATGGGGGGGGAAAATAAATACATTATTTATGACAGGTTGTTTCAGGACTGACCAAGAGTAGGACAGATATTTTCCAGTTGCTATGGACTAGCTAAACTACAAATCCGGAAAATCCAGACACATCTTCACTCAGGACAATGAACTGACTCTACAATTTAAGGCCAAAACCCAATCTGTACCTGGTTGCTCAAAGGAGATGGTTAAAAGTGAACATCTAAAACATACTTGGAAATCGGGTGCTGCAGAATTAGAACTAATCACTTACTAAAACACAGAAATAAGCTTTACATAAAGGCTAGACTTTGCCTTTGTAAGCTTTAATTAACTGGTTTGAGAGTTGCAATTCACACATTTCAGTGAGGGCCTTCTACTTCTGTTCCCTGTCCTTCCAGATGCTGAAAAGAAAAATCTATTTTATCCAAACAAAAATCCCTAGTGGGTTGCAGTTTAGGGATGAACAATAATAAAAAATCCACAGGGCATTTGTCTTGGACAATGTCTGCCTGAAAATTTGAATCTTATTATATTGGGATATTTATCCATAGATCACTGATGGAAGAGAAGTTTCTATTTCATTGTTTGTCATATTAATCTTTCTAGGTGTTCCCATAAATGTAAGCTTATTCATTTACAGCAAAAACACTCAGAATATTTTATCAAAGATCAGATGTATGCTGGGAATTGGACGTGAGCTAGGGCATGTTTTCCACATGCAAATGGAAAAGCACTCCATTGTTTTGGAAACAGTAACAAAGTCCAAAATTTAACGTCAATAAGTGTTGTGCAATGGGGATATTGGGCAAAGAGATGACATCTTTAAAGCAGTAAATGAAATTAATTTCACACATTCATAAAATATTTTCTGAACTAGTGATTTGTTACTATGAGTTCATTGGAAACTAATAATTCTTGTAGCCTTTCTCAAACTATTCTCGTATCATCAATAGATAGACTCTATGACTACGTTTAATTTTAATCAAAACAGAGGCTTCTATTCTCTGGATTATTTAAAGAGGCGTTTTCTTCCATTTCTCGCTAAAGCAACTCGTCTTTCATAGGGATAAGAGTTGGTAAGATAGATAAACATAATGGTAAGTTAAATACCAATGTGAAGATATTCTCATTACCTAGGGACATCTCCAAAACATAAAAATACGTGAAGGTATATCTGCCCTTATTAAGAAAGCTTTACAGACAGTCTAAGTGACAATATTTCATTTTTCACTGCATTGATGTCCTCTGAAACTCCCGTCTTCCTTTCCATACATAAATTCTTTAAACCCAGCAAAACGTTTTCAACACACTATTTCACATTCCTACTTTAATACACAGTATTCTATCAAACTATTACATTGTGGTGTATGTGCACTCAGTAACACACTTGGGTTTAGTAACACAGTACTCACTACCGAGTTACGCGATGGCAGGGGGGGATCAAACTGATTGGCACTTCTCTCCAAAACAGCCTTTAGTGAAATTATTAAAGTGAATATTTTCTCCTACCGTCCCTAAGGAGTTAACCCAAAAGGTGTGTAAGATGCGACAGGTCTTGGTCCATAATTGCCAGTGCAAATCTAATTGTACTTTATGGTGTGCATTGTTAGGCATCCACATTGGTGATGGTTAGTGTTAGATAACTTGGCTATTACCTGAGGTCTCCATTTTCTGTTTGGCTTTTCCTAAAGATAAAATGACAAATACCATAAGCTACTGCTGTACTGTATAGCAGTATAAACCATCTGAAAAGGAAACACAAGCTTGAAATGCTGCCAAAGGTCTCTATTCCTTTCAATTTTCCAAGTTGTGCAATGAAAATAACCAACCCCCCCCAAGCCCGCAGAGGCATTTGCAGTGGACATCGATCTGTTCACAGGACCAATTCCATCAGAAAAGTGTGTAGGTATGCTGCACAAACTACAAGCCAACTGCAATGCTTCTCATTACGCAAGTATGAAAGATTGGGCTTTCATATGTGCTTTACAGTTCACCTTCGAAGGTTTAAAACTTCTCTGATTCAATAAGCATTGCAAAAGGCGAGAGCAAGTTTTACTTTGCACAATTCTTACTCCTGTAGCCCCCCAAAGGGTCAAACATTTTATTTATTTCTGTGAATCTCATGTTGATTTTGACAACGCAAACACATACTCCGTTTTTAACATGATCAGGAACTCTACTACTGTGATAGCTTTGATACTTTCAGATTGTCTCTACTATGCAGCAAGGATTTAATTGTTTCTTTTACTACAGTCTGTGAAGGTGCAATGAAATTACAGCTCCGTGTATGAGAAGACTATTCAAGGAGTCGGAGAGACTCAAAAGAAAAACAGACAGAGCTAAGATAAAAGCAACTTTTATTAAAATACTCTTCAAGCTTCAGAAAGCATAAATTAATGAATGTGTAGCTACTATAATACATTATTTTACAGGAGAACCATAGGGCCATGAAGCTTTTATAAACACAAAAAAGCCTATGAGCTTCACTTTGTAATAAATAAATACTACCATCTTATCTTGTTCTGGTTAGAGGATGTGTTGAAGCTCTTACAGGTACACTGCAATATTCTGCTCAATTTTTTCTACATTTTCCACAATATGCACATATTACTAGTTTAAGCAGCAGAATCTTTATATTGAGCTTGCACTTCGATTCGCAACATCGGAATTTCATTTATTTTTTATTTATTTTTTATTTGCTCAGAAGCAGTCTGTCTTCTTGCTCTACTTTGTAAAACATTTACAACCACTCTAAAATTGACCTGCCGAAAACCTAGTGAAATCCAAGATTATTATCCTGGTAAGTACAATAGTTTGAAATAAGTGCATACAGTCCCTCTTCATCTTCTTCCCCCATCCCCAAAATCAAAGTAATACAATTCCTTATTCTTTGCTCATAATTTTCTGCTTTCTAAGAACCTACAGTAACTCAAACTCAGCAATGCAAATGACTCCTTTAAGGCAAAAAAAAAAAAAACAACTGCAACAGCCATCTTCTCCCCCACATTGGGAGATTCAGTCACCCAAGTTGTTCTGTTTTAAATACGTAATGTTTTTTGTCAACTAGTGATTAGCACAAAAACATTTTCATCTTGTTTTTTACACATCAGTAGGAAAGTGTTAGAAAAGTATAGAAAAGGCTAGAATTTCTCTTGCAGTAAGGCTAGTGAAATGTTTTCTTTTTTCTGGTTTTTTTTTTTTTGCAAAGCAGATGGAAAAGAAGAAAGGAAGGAAGTGTTTGTATTTTGCTTTTGCAACTTGGGTAAAATCACTGGACATTAAGAACACGTGCTGAGACTTCATGGTGCCAGTCACGTAATTTTGTATATTTGGGGCTAAAGACGTGGATGGGAACCTTTTCCCTGTGGAAAGAAGTGATAGAAGAAAAATAAGAAAGAAAGAAAGAAAGAAAGTTTGTCTTAAGCAGTTTCACAAGCGAGCATGCAATCTCCATGCACTATTCCTATCCGCACATTGCCTTCCTCTCTGTCAAAAACTTGGAGCCAGTGTTAGGCAAAGTCAGTAGGAAAACTCCCACCGACTGCAGGAACCATTAGATTTAGCCACTGGTTGGTCCTCGTTTTGAACAACGCTTATGCCAAAGCAAGGAGACGGCTGACCCTCGTTCGCAGTCCAGAACAGTACTACTTTCCAGCTACGCCTCGCAATCTGATCCACACGCGCAAATCAAAAATGCCTGGTTAGATCTAGGAAAAGGAAAACACGTCGACAAGCTGACCTTGCCCAGAAAACCCAATCAGTCCAAGTTTACGGAAAATCTCAAACTCCTGCACAAACATTAATACTGGACTGCACCAACAGATTTAAAGAAGGTCGGTCTATGCAGAAAAAGATCTTGATTTTTACATGCTGAAGTAGAAGGCAAAAAAAGAAGCAACATTTCAAAAACACCCAGATGTCACACAAACTCACCAAACACTGTCAGTTAAGAATTAAGACATGCAAACTATTAAAGTAATAAGAACATAAAGCATCAACTCACTTAGTCTTCTTTGCAGCTTCATTTTCTGGTTCTTTCACTGCAAGAAACGAGAAAATTTTTATTTTCAAAGGCATTGTACCTCCGTACACTGAGATTCTCCCCTGTGCCAATGCATTCACCACAGCAGGAAATTACAACAAGGCTCGTTAGGATGCCTCGATTCTAAAAACGCCCCAATGGAAATGAGATATGTCTATAAACTTCAAGAGCCCCTTTGCCAGCAGGATGGCTGAAAGGCGGCTCTGCTGGTCTCTGCCCTTTCCCTTGGCCCACTCTCCACGTTGGCATCGAGAAAGGTGAGTTGAGAAAGGGAAGATGAATGGAAGCTGGAAGGCATTTCTTTTGGATGAACATCCAGTGGGTTTATATCAGGTGATAATCCAAGCATCTGTCTGCAGCCAGGCTCTGACCCACCAAGGTGGCTAGAGGACTGCACATGGGATAATGTAAATTCCCAGCCCTGATTTTGAGTTTGGCAAATCTCATTGCAGTCGCTTTCTTATACTATTTGTCAACACGATTAATTCATCAGTACTGGATGACATGTTACTTGACGTTCAGGTCTCATATTCTGCCCTTACAAGGATCAATGAGGAGAATCCAAAGATAGAATCATAGAATAATGATCCATTAATAGCACAATGCAGGACCACAAAACAATCAGGTAACCGTCCAAGTTCAGAATATTTATCACACATGGACAATAATCCTTATTTGGGGAGATGTCATCATTGGCTTCTAGAGTAATTCTGCCAAAGAACTGATAGTTAATTTAATCAAATTTGCCCCCGGGGAGGGGGTCCGATTATCCTCACTGTCTTCTTTATTGTAGCACTAGCTATGAAAAGCAGAAAAATGAAACAATCACCTCTACATTAGCTGCCTCAGTCTGAACATGACTGAGCTCAAATCTCCTGATGGCACTTCTGATGGCTTTTACACAACATTATAGCTCTCAGCCAATAAATTATAACTGACAGCGTAATATGAAATTGACGTTTTGCCATAAAATTATATGACTGGAAATGACGTTCTCCCCATCATCTGCTCCAGTCCGCAGAACATGTAATCACTCCATAGCATAAGCAGAGGATGGAAACATGAATCTGGGAATAAACTGAGGAACTACAGATTTATGCTTCTTAAATCATTGCAGATACCGTACCTTTGTATGACTGTCAAAGATTTTCTACATGCCTGAAAACACCTTATTTTTTCTGAACCATTAAATTTGAACAGGAATGTCATCGTTTTGGTGATACAGGAGAGGAAAGAAACAAGAAATACATACATGCCAACGTCTTTGGGAGTAGAAATGGAAACTTTAAGATTTATCTAGAATGTATTAATATTCAACTGAATCAGGAATAATGTCCAGTAATGTGTATGTCCTGAGCTATTTAGCAATTGCGGGAGTTCAACAAAAACTGTAGTAGGAAAATATTTTCTCAAGCTTTTTTCTTTTAAAGAGCTCACCAAAATTCTGCCTATTGGATTTAATACCCAAGAGGGAAAATGCGAGAGATGTGACTGAATCTTTTTACCATTCCCCACCACCCCCAGCTTTTAAAAAATACCTATCCATCCAAGGTCACTGCTTTCATTTTGTGTTCACATTTCACAAACTACTCACTACGATCAGTGCCGGTGATTTGGGCAAGGATGCGGAAAGAGCGGGACTGGGTCGTGCCTGTCCGGGGGTGCCAGTCTTCGGTGTCTTCAATCAGTCGCTTCTTGCTGGCATCGCTGTGGGTGGGTGTGTGGTAAAACTCTGTATAGGTATCCACAATGTGCTTCCGCGGGGGGCTGCGTCAAGGGGAGGAGAGAGCAGAGAGCGAAAAGCTTCAGAGACCACCTGGGTTGGGGTAGCTACAAAGACACGGGCAGAACTGTGACTTTTCACAGCGTTCAAAGGCACCTTCTGCGTTTGGACGCAGATGCGCAGCAGTGAGCACTACAGGCACAGCCGAACACAGATTCAGTTCTCTGAACCCAACACAGCTTTATAATTTCTCTAAGCCGACCGAAATATTTTTCCTTGTTTCACTGCTGGAACATTTGAAACAGTAAAAGACAGTATTATCAAGACATTGACATGTTTAAACCTTTACCGTTTGGGTGGGTTTTTCCTTGGAGATGACAGAGTAAGACAGCAAGAGGAAGATTTCCCAGCATAAACAGGAAAAGGAGAAAAAGAAAACAAGAAATAAAGTCAGAAAGTTGAAACTGAAGTGCAGCTAATTATTCTATTGAATTAGTTTTGTGGGAAAGGGCACTGAAATCCAATCAATAGCAATAGTCTCATTCTACCAAAATGGCAGAACAGAACTCCCATACTAAAATTAAACTCACAGCGATGTCCTTACAGGGATGAGAGGGGAATCTGTTTTGGTAAAGCAGGGTAGTCTACTTAGCTCAGATCACGTGCCCCTCGACAAATTCTCCCCTTGGTTCACAAGAGGCAAAGCACCAGCTGTGTGCGAGGGCCACCCAGCACAAGCCAAGTCTTTGGCGCTTGGCAAAGCCTGGATCAGAACCAGCCCATCTGAAAATGCTCTGGATCATAACATGAAGACACTGATGCTTGATACCTTCTCTGAAAGTCAAAAAAGGGGGGTGATTGTTTCATTGGGAAACTTTCCCCACAGTAACAGGATTTTCAAGTTTTGCTTTCAGTAACTAATGTAAAGAACACATAATGGCACTGAGCAGTTTAGGAAAAGGGAACAGAGGACTTATAACCATTAATCTTTAAGACCCTTTAAATGTACATTTATTTTTACATCATTTACAGGAGGTTAACTCTGCAAAACTAGCTCCTAAGGCATAACAATTCTAATTATTAAAAAAATTAAAAATTAAAAAAATTTAAAAAAATTAAAAGTAATTTTTATTTTTGCCACTACTTCCCCACTGTACTTTTAATTTCCAAAGTATTTCTGGTGAAGAAAGGTGGAAAATATGAATGAGAATGATGTAAATTATTAATTGTCAACAAGTAAGAATTAGGCCCACTCAATGGAATGCATTAGTAAATACTCAAGCTTAAAAGGATACTTAATACTTGAAAGAATGATGTGAAAGGTATCACACAAAATTATACCACAAGATTGAATTTATTGACACACAGTATTAGTGAGGTACACGTATCAAAGTTACTAAAAGAGGGAGAGGTATAGAAACAAAGACAATGGTATTTCCAGGATGGAGTACAAGAAGTACAGAGAAAAACTAAGGAAAGCATCAAAGCAGTTAATAGCAAAAACAAAATATGAAAATTATAGAAGTAATTAAAGGTGTGGAACTACATGGAAATGTAATTATTTACACGCAGTTGACTGCATTCTAGCAACAACCACAGTGAAATAAGTAGTCTTTTGCATTTGTTGACAGTGGTATTATGAACAAATTATCCTGCTGACTTCTCTTGTGGATCCCACTGGTCGCTTTTTTAAGGCTGAAGAGTCTACTAGTAATGACTCATTGAGGCAACAAGGTGGTGCCAGAGACAAAGGAAAAGTCAACGAGAGGCTCTCCCTTAACTCAGCCTTGAGGCAAGGGGACAAAAAGACAAGCCAAGAAAGCCTCAGTCATATTTATCACCCTAACACATACAAATCACAGTATATGGATGCTACTCTTTTTTTTGTTGTTTGCATGAATTCAGTGTCCGGCCCTTCATTCCATAGTCCTCAAACCACTTTGCTTTTAGGCTGTACTTCACCGTTTACTAGTTGTACTACCAACACCAGTTCGCCATAGGTGCACCAAGAATTTATCAATACACACCAACATCACACAAATGTTCTATGGAATAAAAAAAAAGCTGCAAAATCTAACACAGTGAAAAGCAAGATCACATCATGTCCAATGCAGACAAAACCATTTACTACACTAAGAAGTTACTAAGAAAAGCTGAAGCTGTTTTGCAAAATTGAAATATAAAGCTCTGTAAGAGCTATAATTTTGCAAAACAAGAATACATGCTGGTTATTCCAACAGGAAAAACGACCATAATTCATCTCCAGTGCTGTTGATACTAACTTTGTCACTGTTGTTATCTGCAAGGGAAAAAAAGTATTTGAAGTGTTAATACATTCTTTGCTTCTTTAAATATTACAGGAGTTTCCAAATCCAAGCCTTGGTAAAGACATATCATGTAAGTCAAACTTGCAACCATCAAGAGAACCTACGAGGGAAAAATTTAGCCCAGCTGAGCTTAAACTGAGTGAAGTCTGTGGACATCTTACCTGGTTTAAGCAGCAGGCACGCTTTCATGCAAGAGTTGGCAAGAAGGTCTTGATAAAAGCGTAATTGCACGCAGCCTAGTGAAGGCAAATTGCTTTCTTTCTAAGCCAGGACTAAACAAGGGAAACAAAACTTCCTTCCCCATCCTGAAGTGAAGGCAAATAGTTTATATCCTGAATGTGGTTTGAGGCAAGCCAGGAGGAAGGGAGGAAATTCTGAGTACGACAAGGTGCATGTCTGAAGAACTGCATTTGCTCAGCAATGTTATCTATGAACAAGATAGAAGTTGCCTTTTTTTTTTTGAGAAAATGAATAATACAAAACACAGAAGCAAAATGGAATTCATTTCTGGCTGATCAACTGTTCCAAACTTCATTGTTTCTGATATTTCATAAAAGTCATTGATTCCATTTTAAATGGGGAGATAGCTAAGCATCACTGTAGAAATGTCATTTTTCTAAGGAAAACTAAGTAGTGTAGCGGCAGACCAATATAATCACTTTAGGGGGTTTTGTTTGCTTGGTTTTGTTTTCTGCCTTAGGGCTGCAAGGCCGTTAGACAGCCTAAACACACTATTATAAGAAAGACGGCAAAACAAAGTAGGTTTTTACAGCTCTAAACATTCTCAAGCCTTTCCAAACTAGATCTGCAAGGCTGGCAGCGAGACAGGAATTTCTTCACCTGCCAACTGTGATACTCTTTAGTCGGTATTATTCACCCCCTCACCGTAAGGTAGGGCACGTAACCGCACTCAGCCAGTCATCCTCTCTTGATTGTCAAGTTCAAGTTCGTACTCTACGCCTGCAGCGCTTCCTTCCAGGAGACTTAGTTTTGTTGGTATTGTTTGTCTTTTTCAGTACTAATTGCTGCTTTTGAATACTCCTTACGCAGTTATTTGCTAAAAGGAGCATTCCTGGAAAGATAAGAGATGGTTTGCCAAAGCGTATTCAACAAGTCTACCGGCATCCGAGCAAGTCCTTGGGATCTCCCGATTTCATCCCACTTCTATGCAGCGTGGACTCCTGCCATCAGCTGTTGAAGAAAGTACTGGAAGTTGCCATGACAACGGCGTGATATAAAATGCATATGGACTGCATTATATAAGTCCACATACGGAAAATATTCCTACTGCAATATAAAGGGAAAAGGTACCTAACGAAGTTTTTTTCCCCCATGACCTCAACTGAAACTACAATTTATTCTGTATTTTAGTTGACGTGGATGTTTACCTTTCTGTAGGGTTCTCCACATACTTTATATATTGGGAGAATATCAGAAGACAGAGGCACCAGGCCTATTCCTCCAGCCCCATTCCTTTGAGGGATGGGAAACAGTCACCACAGCTTTTGGGTTTTAAGCACAGGTTTTAAGATCAAAGAGAAACCTACAGTTCCTCTCCTGACCTTTTTATTACTTAATTCAATCTGCCGGACAGCGCGGCCAGGCACGGAGGCCAACTGGCATGGGACCACTTGTGCCCAGCCTCCTCCTCTCCCCGCGGCACAGCGGCCGCTGGGAACTGGTCCCTGGGGCGCTGCAGCTCCCGAGCTCTGCCCAGGAATTTCTGGAAGAGCCCGAGGTGGTCCCGGCCAAGAGCGTGTCCCTGAAACAGGGCGGCAGTGCAGTCCGAGTGCCCAGGACTGCTGCTGGGCTCAGCTTAATTTACTCATCTATTGTTTACTAGTCTAGATGCTACACCAGACATAGCAGAAGCCTTTTATGCAGCCTTACGGTCTCTTAAATGTTAGGTCTCCGATATCCACTTTAACATAAACAATCATTTGAATATAGAAATTACTCAAATTTTAAATCTGTGTTGCTTTTTTAGGGTAAAGGTAACATTTAAAGTTGAGGTATTTACATTATAATGCTGCAAAAAAATCTGCTCAACCCCATCAGATTCCTTGAACGCATCTTAAAAGTTTCTCGTGTGTTGTGCAAAGTAGTAATGTGACATCTGTCCCCTTGCCTCCCTTCAGGGACCTCCCTCCGCCGGTCCTGCCGGGGCCACAGCTGGTCTCTCACAGCATGTCACTCCTGGCCATCGCAGCACCCGCCGACCCTTCTTGACGTATCACTCTGCATTTTTGAGTGCCTGCTGCTTTCGGTCACCGTATCGGGAGTCAAAATACACAGTGAGACACAGACAGCGAAATTAATACCGGGCTTGTTGTAAGGTCCAGAACACATCATGATACGGCCCTTCATGTAAAGCATTTTGTGGTCTTGATTCAATTTAACTGTGACACTCTATGAACTGATATGTGTCACTCCTGAGAAAAATCATCACCGAAAGCCTGGCTCGGCCCTTCGAAGCATCCCTTTTAAGGTGCGAGTCCTTCTCAGAGATTCGCTTCTGAGGACTCGACTGACCCCTCCGAGCTGTGTTTTCCTCAGCCCTTAAACAAGCCCAGCTTTTTTCCTGCGAGGAAAGACCCTCGCAGCAAAAACGAATCCCACCTACCCATTTTGCTGTTTACTCTCCCCCTGGTTCTCTCTGAATCCTCGTCGCGGCCCCTCAGCTACATCCTGGGCGCCGTCGCCGGCAGAGGCGCTCGGGGCGGCATTGTGGGCGGCGGGCTGCCGTGGGACATTAACTGCAGGTTTAGCAGCGCTCGGCGCGGGCGACCGCTGCTCAGCGTTAGGCTTGGCGTTAACATGCAGTCCGGGCGCAGCAAACGGGGCCGGGGCGGCAGCCAGCGGGGCCGCCGCCGCCTGGGCCGGGGTGAAGGCGGAGGACGGTGATGGGATGGAGGTGACTTTGGAGGTGGTTACGGCTCCAAACGGCCTCGGTGTCTTATTGTAAGCCACGCTCGCCGTGGCAGTGACTTTGGGTGCAACAGCAGAGGCAATGGGCACAGGCTTAACTACTTCTGTAGGTTCTCCCTATGCGAGGATGAAGAACAAAAAAAGAAACACACAAAACCACACCAAACGCATGCACATTCCTCAGCAGGTATTTTCACTGCTCTCAGGGGAGATAACCTGCCTAGTGTGAAACCAAGAAGCACAGACGCAAGCGTTACCGAGACTGCAGCCATGAAACGCATGGAAAAAGAAAAAAACCCCGAGCCATGCATTTTAGGAAAGGGAATGATCCAAGCATGCACAATCAATATCAAATCCCACGATGCTAACTCCTCTCATCATATCCAAAACAGACACCCCACAAATCAAATTCAAGACAAACCGAAGAACCACTCTATTGCAAAACCCACTGGGTAACTCATGTGGAAAAAATCAGTGCTTTTTATAAAATTCCACATTCCACCTCTCAAACCCAATTCAAGATATGCACGTTCCATATACACAAATGGCATGTGCATGTATACACACACACACTGTATATACTGATCTGTTGAAATGGCCCTTGAGAGCAGAACCAAAGCCCTGGAGCTCATTTATTAGAGGCCCATGCTTTCCCAGTGAGCTTTTCCAGTTGCGCTCCATCCATGTGCCCCAATGTCTTCATATACCCTTGTCAGATCAAAATACTCAAAAAAAAAAAAAAAAGAGTGATTTTTTAATTTTTTTTTTTTCCCCTCTGGGAGCTATGTTTTAACATGGTGGTTCTCAAACTGTGGCCTTTCAAATCATGGTCAGCAGAACAGTAATATGCTACATATTATGTCCATTGGAGAGGATTTTCAAGGCAAGGCCTTGAAACATTTTCAGGTTTGCAAACAACCTTCTTATCAAAAAGGGGGGTTTGAAACTATTGCTTGAGAACATAACATTAGAAGAACTCAAGAACAAGTAATTCCCCAGGGCTCTAGAGAAAGTGAGGGGAATTTTCTCTGAAATGCTAATATTTAGATAAGCTTATTCCAAATACAAAGGAAGATTTCAGGGCCCATTAAAAAAAAAAACAAAACCACACAACCAAACAAAAAAAAACCACCACCAAAAAAACCTACTACTGTTTCTTTCTTACAGAAAGAGGAAAAACTTCAGCAATATCTTTCTAAAAAAATGTCCTGAGAGTTGGAAGATAACATCTTTTTTTTTTTTTTTGTGGGTAACCACTTGCCAGGTCTCAATTCTTTTTTTAGGGGAAAAAATAAAACCCCTCCAAGATTCAAATGCTGCAATACTCTTAATGTAACACGTGGAAACCAAGCATGTTATATTGAAAGGAAAGTTTGAATGACAGCGCTTATCAACAACAGGGTTTGACAGATGGGTAACAGTTAGTGCCACATGCTACATTTCTTGGTTGCGATGATGAACATACCTTTGGTACATGAATAAGATCGGGTTTCGGTGTAGAAGCCACTCTGGAAGAGGAAAAAACATACACATAATTTTAGAAAACATGTTCTTTAATGTTTAAGCATTTCCCTCTTCCAACTCACCACGTCCACCCACAGGTATATAAAATATTTCATTTTGTCTCCTCTAAAGGGAACAAGAAGCATTCAAGTTAAACCTGCAACACTGTTGTTAATACAAGGAAAAGGCAAAAACAAATTGGATGAATTTATCCAGCCACAACATTGGGAACTCCAGCATCCATCATCAAGTACTATTTCATTCATAAATTCATATAGCATATCACCAGTTAGGAGACTTGAGCTCCAGTTTGCTTATTGTTTTCCATCCTTTCATAAAAAACTATGTCACATAACTCAAAAGCTCTGGTCAGACAAATTGCATTTTAAACAGCACATAGCCTTTATTCAGGCTTAACACCGAAAGCTTCCTTGTAGAACAACAACAACAACAAAAATCCTTCTGAAGGACTTGGCAAGTTAAATAATACAGAAACTTTTTGCAGTCTTTGGTTTTCAAAGGTAAGGTTAATGTCACTTGAACTCCACAGCAGACAGCAAAAAAAAAATAAATTTCTTCCAAACAATGAGTGCATTGAAACTACTATGGGGTGGTGGGAAGGAAAGGAAGTATCACAACGGAAAGGATAAAGAAGATAAAGAATTGACAGATTTTGTTATACGTAAAGCGAACAGGCAACGTGTTACAGGTAAAGGCATCTAGCTTGATTGCTTTTTGCATATTTGCATATACTTATACGCAAAAATACAAACACACACAAAAATTTAAAAAAAACAAAACACAAACCAAAAAATCTGTCACACTAACATTTTGTCTGCAGACACTGCTGCTGATACACTTGAGCCTTTTCATGCTTTTTCAGTAGAAGAGTCTTCCTGCCACATTTCAATACATTTCTGGCCATATTTGGTAGCTGCTTAGGAAAGCTGGCACCCTTAATGACCCAAAAACCAGCAATTATATCTTGCCTGAAATCACACAACCCCGATTTCCGACGAATCATCTGAACAGGGTTTTGAAGAACTGAAGCTGGATTCTCATTTCCGAAAGATAACTTTCAGGGGAGGCAAAGGGGTTCGTTTAATTGGAGAACAGCTAACAGATGCTACAATTTAAAACACCTCTGTTGTATAAATCAGCTTTAGTATTTTTATCAGGAAAACATGGAGAGTTAGATTTTAATTAGGCACACTTGGTCCATTTAACAATTCCTTTTTTATTTTCCTTTTTTCCTCTTTTTTTCTGCCTCCCCCACCCCACCTTTTTCTTTTTATTAATTACATTGAAAATATTTACTTCTCCCCTCAAAGCCATTTGGCCCTCAGAGCTGATCAGACTCCAGCAATAGCAACCCTGCTGTAGGTTCAGTAACTATCTTAGAAAAAGGGAGATGCATATAATCCACATGCTATGTTGGCAGAAGAAAAAAAAAAAAGAAAAAAAACCCCAACCCTAAACCAAACATCGCATGAAAAGATCATCTTCTGCACTTCGCCTTCACCGTTTGTGCATCGCTGCTGACACACATTATGTCCACATCACCAGTAATTCTCAACAGAGAGAGGGTTTTGTCCGCTCTGAGGACCAGGTCGGTTCTCCCCTTTCCCACAGAGAGTGCAGCCTATGAGGAGACTGACCTCCAGCCCTCCAAAGCGCTGGGGTGCATCATTAATCACTCCTAATTGCAGAGTTGTCAATTTGCAGCAACAAAAGCAACAAGAAGGGAAAAAAAATGCCAATACACATGGAAATTTTTCTTTTTTAAGACCAGAGTTAGAAGGAAACATGCATCTTGCTCTGTATCTTAATTATACATTTTTAATACAATAACATGGAATGTTTTGTGTATTTATTAAGCTGATCTAGCAGTAAGAAGCAGAAAGACATTCATTAATCAAGTCAACTACCATACTTCATGCTTGAGCAAAACACTTCTCTTCACTAATGCTGGACCTTGAAGTTTCAGTCTCATAAAAGGAACATACTTAAATTTATTTTTTTTTTACAAAATAATCAAATTTGAGTCAGCAATGGATGAGATTGCTCTGCATTCATCAATACAGCAGAGAAAAATGATTTCAAGCCACTACTTCCAGACAATTGGAAGACATACTCTTCAAAATGCATCTTCAAAAATATAATAGAAAAAGAAGAAGAAAAAAGGGTGGAAAAAGGCTTGATAATTTAAATGTTCCCAATGTTCTTTTAACATTGGAGTCAGACAGCATAACATTACTTTATTTCACCCAAACATACTTGAAACAAGGACATAAATTTGTGTGTCCCAGACATACTTCAAACAGTTTAACTTGGCCTTGTTGACTTCAGACCACAATCAAACTAAAATCTGTGATTTATCCCATATCGTATAAAGAAAATGCTCACCCAGCAAACTCAGCCACCAAGAACTGAATGTGAAAAATGCACGGTGGTTAGACAAGACAGTACAAAAGGAAATGCACACTTCAAGCTGAAAAGCAAAACACGTCCAACACATTTAAGAAAATACTTCCTTCGGGGCTATTTCCCTTAAGATTTTGACAGATACTACCAAATTGCATAGCAAAAAAAAAAAAAAATAATTAAACTGCAGAATGTTGTACATTTTCCTAGCTGTTAGCACTTCGCTTGCCACCTAGCAATTAAACATATAAGGATTTCATGCTGGTTTGGTCACGTTTAATGTATGAATAAATAACTGATGATAAACGCTTTCAAAATGAGATGACACACTTGCCCTGTTACTACTTACTAGAAAAGCAGGATGGCTTGAAGCGGGATATTTTCTGAATGACTTAAAACTAGCAGTTCAGTATATTAGTTTATGCAATATTTTCAATAGCATACAAACAAAGTGAAGACATAAAAGCTGGGTATAAATGCTTATTATAAACAACGCACGCAAAAGACCTTGGCAAACAGTTACAGCTTCAAGCTTCATGAGAATTATTATAGACAACAACAATGGAAGCAGCAGCCATCATTTACTGACAGCCTAATACTGAAAATGAAAGCGCACAAAGTTTTTGCACAGGCTTCTTCATCAAAGTCATTTATTCTTTCAGGGGGGAAAAAAAAAAAAGCAGCTATATTTAGCCTGTGTAAACAGGTCATTTCGACCAAACATGATCAAATTTGCTCTCTAAACATACCACAAGCCGTTCCTCTCCGATGAATACTTTCATGACATTTAATGCAATTCAAAACATTCCAACTTCCAGCGCAGCCTTATTAGGAAAATGAATTAGTCTGCTCTTCGCTGTGAGCAACATGCCCAGAAAAAACTATTCATTCTTCAAATTCTCCTTTTATTCATTCCTTTTCCAAGTATTTCACCCATAAAAAACAGATACAAGCAACTCAACAGAGCCCTTCTATAATTACCAGTAACTGGAAAAACCCATTATGAAAGATAAAGCTACAGTATTTCATGCTTCTGCAATGAGTACAGTTTGATACATCGTCTCCAAAGACCAATCATCAACGAAAACACTGTAGTGTCAATAATTAGCATTATGGAAGTAAATTCAATGCAAAGCAGGATTTTTTGGACAAGTCACAATTGTTCTGTGTGTATAACCACACAACACAGGCCCATATCCTGAGCCAATGAAGAGCCAATGAATCCCTAAAGCTTCATTGAACCTAAAATCCAAAAAGATGTTTCAGATTTGTCTCTCCTGTGAACTCCACTTAATGTCCCACCATCCCCAGTCCTGCTCCGTAGTAAATGCACTATACTATATTCATAACTTAAAAAGCAGATGCCAAACTCAACGGAAAGATCACAAGAATGTAACTGCGCTTATGAGCCCCTCTATATAAACAAGGGGAGCGCGCAATATCAGTATTAACATAGGTATTGCGTTTGGGGTTTTCGTACCTCTGTAACTTATAGGATTGCTCACAAACTCTAGTGTGAGATACAACAATCAGCTGCAAAACCTTCATTGCTGAAACAATGTCAAGGCTGGAAGACTTTCCACAAAATTCTATTTGTTGTTCTGAATCGAACCTTTCTAAGAGAAGGAAGGAAGAAAGGAAGGAATTTTTCCCACCCCTCTCATTTTCAAAACTAACTTCTTTTTCCTGGCTTATCAATCAGGACATAGTTTTGGCAGCAGATGCTACATCCCTGAAAAGCCACGGGTCAGATCTTCCTTCCGAAAACCTGATCTTTTAGCAGTTTTGCCATTGTAGACTGCAGTTCTGTTCATTCACTTCATTTTATTTCTAGAGAGTAGTCGGTTGACAGGGCAGAAAGCTAAATGCATTTGCTTTTCATAAATTAGCCAACTCATGAAAAAAGATGACAAGCAGGAAACGTTTAACATACATAACAAGCCATGACTTTCACTAGGGGTTATCTGAAAGAAAACAAATGCAAATGTAATTTAAAGCACAGAAAAAAGAACAATCCAAATACATTTCTTTTTTCCTTAGTCCCAAGCCCTTTCTCTATCAAAATGTAATATATAATTCATTTCTTACCAACCTTGCTCTGGCTCACAACAATAGAAAACCAAAAATGTTCTTAAGCTTGCTTCTTGTTGCAACTTATACACCATCAGAAATGGCTGCCTTACGTACGCTAATGTAACATACAGCTACAGTTCCCACAGTTTTGTAGAAACATACACACTGCCCGGGGAACACCAGTCAGTAAATCAGTAAATCAGTGCTTCAGCAATCTTGCCATGACAAGGACATGCGGCCTCGAGGCTGCAAACCTGCGCACATCCCAACGCATGGCAAAGCGGAGGTAGCAAAATTATGACTAAGTACTACTCTATGAGAACTGGAGTCATTGAAAAAAGGAGACAACTTTTTTTTTGTCTCTTTAATAAACATGGTACTGTTTTCAAATCTATACTCTGGTCATGGTACTTGCTAACATATCAAGAGATGGCTGTCAACAACATTTTATTTCTTAAGTCATCCTCTTTGTTATAGTTTAGTTTGTTAGGTTTCATTTAGTTGAACATATCACGGAATTTTCAGAGTTGGAAGCGACCTCTAGAGATCACCTAGTCCAACTCCCCTGCCAAAGCAGGATTGCCTAGAGCACATTACTCAGGACTGCATCCAGGCGGGTCTTGAAAATCTCCAGAGAAGGGGACTCCACAACCTCCCTGGGCAGCCTGTGCCACTGCTCTGTCACCCTAACTGTAAAGAAGTTTTTCCGTGTATTTGAACAGAACTTCCTATGTTCCAACTTGTGCCCATTGCCCCTCGTCCTGTCACTGGGAACCACTGAAAAGAGTCTGGCTCCATCCTCCTTCAACCCACCCTTTTAGATACTTGTATGCAGTAATAAGTCTCCCCTCAGCCTTCTCTTCTCCAGGCTAAAGAGTCCCAGCTCTCTCAGCCTTTCCTCATAAGGGAGATGCTCCAATCCCTCAGTCATCTTAGTTGTCCTATGCTGGACTCTCGTTCCCTGTCCCTCTTGAACTGGGGAGCCCAGAACTGGACACAGTATTCCAGTTGTGGCCTCACCAGTGCAGAGTAGAGGGGGAGAATGACCTCCCTTGACCTACTGGCCACACTCTTCCCTATGCAGCCCCGTATATATCAAATTATAACAAATATGGAAATGTTAATTACAGCTACACAGACTTCAGTGCTGAGCACCTGCTTAAGAGAGAAAAGGGCAACTTCAAACCAAAGAGAAGATGGGATGCATAATGGCATTTCAGATACCGCACATCTCCAGGAGTCTTGGTACAAACATCTCATTCTGCAAACTAATTCTTACATTAAAAATGCATTATTTCTCCTCTTGTCCTAAAAATACAGGCTGTAAAATGCAAACAGTGTGAGAGGCAGTTGTCTCAGCATTAACAAAATATTGAAGAGTTTCTCTGGATGCTGCATTTGTATCTGAAATGGCAGAAAAGGATCTCTTCAGTCAAATAGGGTATTTTTAAACAGCTTATATCTTTTGGGTTTCGTGTCCTTTGATGAGGTATATTTAATGGAGCATGCTGAGAGCATGGGTATTTATTTCTCGACAGAATAGTACCTCAAGATAATACCTTACTTCATTATATTTAGCCTGGGAATATTAACTTGCAAGTCACTCTCAACAGATTATACATTTTTCATAAGTTTAAAGGGGGAGAATTAATATAATGGGCATGTCAGCATTTCACATTTGGTATACACTACATAGTATCTTTACGCCCTCACATAGTGCACTCCCCCAGCACACTAAATTACAATGAAGTACTAGGTCAGGTAAAAGCAAGAAAAATTATGGTTTTGCTTTACTGGTGATTTGATAGTTGGCCAAGTAAAATGTAGGTCCCCCCTCTTAAATTTAAATAAGGTTTGGGATTTCATCATTATGTGTTAAAATAAACAATGCTGACATTTTAGGAGAGAAACAAGCTGCCTCCTGCTTTGGTACTCCTACCCACAGAGGATTAGTTGTTTTCAAGACCTCCCAAAGGCAACCACCGCTCATAGTCTCATTCCTGTGGTCAGTGGCAACCCTACCGAATGCATTTGTAAAGAGAGTTTAAGTGCAGGCAGATAATATTTTATTCTATTAAAGCAAAACCAAAAACCAAACAGAAAGCTAAGAAAAAAAACATACAGTGGCATTTACCTCCCTTACCTTCTGACTACCAGGGACTTTTAAAAACACACTTCTCGCTCCCATAAAGGCAGATACAGAAACCTGGAGGGCCCATGCATATGACTAGGGGGCACGTCTGTCTGTACCTGCCCACGACTCCCCTGGCCAGAGCCCAGACAGGTAAAGCACCCCCAGTACCAAGTATGGCCGGTGCCTTACGATCCTATATGGCAGATCACCGCCGGTTGTCCTAGAAAAGTTATAGAGCAGCCTATATGCAAGTGGTAGCTCAGCATGCCTAAATGGCTGAGCACGGCAGGCAGGAATCCCATCTTGCCACTGCCTGGCTACTCACAGGCGATA
Organism: Anarhynchus alexandrinus; assembly: GCA_008711295.1. NCBI lineage: Eukaryota > Metazoa > Chordata > Aves > Charadriiformes > Charadriidae > Anarhynchus > Anarhynchus alexandrinus. The sequence goes on along the minus strand of VUYV01000216.1, from coordinate 159,977 downwards.
AGAAAACTAATGGCTTGTATAAAAGACCTCCTTATATATTACCTTCAGCGATGGTGGTCATTTCTGTCAGTTATGCCTTGTTATAAACTGATTTTTTTCTCTTCTTTAAGCTTTCCTAAAGCCGCCTTGCCGAGTAACAGTATCCACATAACAGCTAAGTGCAAATAAGACAAAACAACTATATCCAGGCTTTTAATAAAGTGGAATGTATACATTTGATTTTCTTTAGAAGTGCTTATTAGATACTAATTCTAACACAGCGAGCTACCTTTTAAAAATAGCCAGCTTAATGAAAAACGTAGGTCTAAATGACTCGCAGACCTAGTCATCTTTCCAAAGCCCTCAAAGAAAAAAAAGCTCAACTTCATGCTGACTTCAGTCTGTCATCAAATCTAGGTTATAATTTAGGAGATTCGAAACTAAACACTAAATTATTTTTTCCAGTGCTTTCCACAATGTGGTGAATAATGTTTAAGTTACCTCCTTTGTCTAAAACACAGCCCAAATAAGCTCGTGCAGTCATATATATTTTAACTGGAAATTCATGACACACAGCTCCCCAATCCCCAACATATCCTTATTTGGGATTTTTATTTTTCCCCCTTAAGTGCATGCTTGGGAATGAGCATTTATATCAATATTTTTACTCTCAAATGAAGAATCTGGGAATTTAGAGAGCCACTAGATTATGATATATCACTTCTTACGGGAGAGCTAAGCACAGCTCTCCTCCATGAAGCAGCTCACCCACTCACGGCTTCAAGAAAAACTGAGAAATGTAGTGGAAGCATAGCTAACCAAATCAGACAAAAACTCTTCCCAAGGTGTCAGGCAGCAATAACAAAGAAGAGCCATGGCCTTCACCAGGTCACACCAGCATGGGAAGAGGTGTCACCCACCCAGACCCCAGAAGCCCTGTCCAGGTGTCTTTGGCCAAATCCCAGCTGCCTCCTCACACACCTCCTGCTTCTCATTGACTTATGACAATACGGGACCAATATGGGCAAGCTCATACTACAACTTCTGAATTTCCATCTGTGCTGTTTGGAGCTGTACATCATCTCAACCGCATGGACATGCGGAGAGCCTGCCGCAACTGCATGGCTGTCAGGAAAAATCGCTGAGCCTGTGGCTGGTCCAGAAAAAACAGGGACATGGCAGAACCAAAAAAGGTACGTGAGACTAAATATATTAACAAGGATGAACTCTGTTGCTTTTAATAGGATACAGTATGGTTTTAATTCTTTCCAATTAAGGTCAGGAATACCATTAAAAGTATTTGTCTGACTCCTGAACGCAGCCCATCACCAAACCAGCAAGTCTTCTTTCCCATCCAGCCCCTCAGACATCTCTTTCCTCCCTCCTACGCCACCCCAGCAGTGAGAGAGAAGCATTCACCAGGGTCTGGCTGGCAAGCTGCCGCAAGGACTACTGTGCCTTTCCACCACGGGGACACTGCACCCAGCGTGTACCTGCACCAGTCTTCACTGCAGCAAGTGTGTTTAGAGTGGCTCCACCAGCCTGTCCCCAAAAAGGGACATTGCCACAGGTAGCAGTGGCTGCGGACAGCAGAGCTGAAGCACTGTGAACTGCATTACAGAATTATTACAGGATCAATTTAATGAACACGCAGTTGCCAGAAGAAGTTAACTTCTCCACTACAGGTCGTCGCCTTTGTTGCCCTTTATCATTTCCGTGTATTGTTTGTATGTTTATATATTTAAGGTCACGGGCTTAGCAGCATGCACTGCAGATCCAGTGTGTTGAGAAAAGCTCCACATACGTCTCCACATGGCTGTCTAACACAGTTTTAGATATCCAAAAACTTATATTTGAAATAAGCCTTACATCTAGAAGACTTCAAGTTAGCCTGGCCATCAGTTCTCACCACACCTTTCAGGGAAAGGGCAACTGCCGGAGTGGGAGTTGTAGCTGGAAATTATTGTGTTTACTGCAAGAGGTAGGCAAGAAAGTTTGAAAAGCAGCAGTGATCTCAAAGAGTTAATTCCTGCAGTCAATCAAGTGGACAAGGAACCAATTATACCGGAAAATCATAGAATCATAGAATGATTTAGGTTGGAAAGGACCTTGAAGATCATCGAGTTCCAACCCCCCTGCCATAGGCAGGGACACCTCCCACTAGACCAGGTTGCCCAAGGCCACGTCCAGCCTGGCCTTGAACACCTCCAGGGATGAGGCCTCAACAATCTCTCTGGGCAACCTGTTCCAGTGCCTTACCACCCTTAAAGTGAAAAACTTCTTCCTAATGTTCAATCTAAACCTGCCCTCTTCCAGTTTGAAGCCATTCCCCCCCAAAAAAAATCTAACACTGATTAAGTAAAGGTGCATAAAACAGAGTGCTGTAAGTCTTCTGTCATTTGCAACAACGGTGAAAGAATAGAAAAATTAATAATCCCGTCTGACTCCGACTGATTCAGCTAACTAAAGACTTTTCCCTTCCCACAGTCTAGCTTTAGAGAAAGGAGCTTTTAGCCTTCTCGGCTCAAAATACTACGGGGATAACATTCACAGCACGCTCACACCATATGAAGCAATTAACTGCTTTTGTGGGCAACTAATCACTGATGCAAAACAGATGCAAAACATCTGATGGTCACAAAACCTGTTGAGATTTTTCACAATGCTGCAAACATTACTTGGGCTATGAGGCACAACGAAAGGAAGCGAACAACGTTTGACAGGCCCAATATGTGTTTTTATTACCTCATGGGGTTTTGTGGTTCTGTGCCACAGACATGACTTTCTACTGACAATACCCTGGACTTTTTCAAAGGCAGTAATTTTTCGCAAACTGGGTGGAAAAAAAAAGCCCCCAAAGCAGTGCAGCTGTGGAATTCAGCTATTAATAGACGCTTGACTCTGCAGATACCACTTACCTTTCTATTAGGTGGTGTAACAGATCCATATCTAGTTAAACTTTCAGCAGTGGCTCTCACCTTATATTTATCTTTGTTGCAGACCTCTAGAAAACCCTGTATACCCGAAAACCTGCCTGCTTTTCCCAGCTTTACCGAAAATCCCGTCTTTCTCATGCTGTTATGCTTTCATGATATTACGACTATCTTTCAGGAAGACATTTATTTTCCAAACAGCCAATCATTAATTTATTCTCATTCCACTCTTTACCAGAGGAAGGTAGGAAGAGCCCTATTGATGAGTCAGGACACTGCAATTTTGATTCTCAACAGCTGAGAGATGATCCTGCATGGCAGAGGACAGGTTTTATTTAAACTGTGTCTCATTTTTTCCTGTGGGCTGATGCTTAGGAACAGCTTATATAACAACATGGGTCAGTTCACATATTTACCTTGGGTGGTTGTTGTTGTTTCTTTTTTTTCTCTATTCTTTACATCCCACATTCACTGAGGTACAAAAGTTACTATCTGAAATTGAGAAACTAAGCAGTTACCTGCGTAGGTACTAAACACGCACTATTTAACCAGTTCAACTTGAACTATTTTCAGCATATGAAGGGCACAGCCCATTTTTAAACCATGTAAGCTTCTTTTAATCCATTTAGAGACAACTGTCCCTTGACAGATCATCACATACCCTTTTATAATTAAAGAATGCCTGCAAGTTAGCATCATAAACTGTGCATGGCGGAGAGATGTGTTTTTCAAAGGAAAGCAACAGGTGTGGGGCATATTCTGTATTTGGAAAACAAAAGTGTAAATAGAGACAAGTAACATCATTTGTGGCACCCAAACAATGACATAATGAATGTTTATGAAGGAAAAAATGACACAGTGGACTGAAGTGGGATGGACTTGGGTGTCATTGGGTCAGGTGAGCTGCCTGTACAGTACCAGATTTGGAGCCATAAGAACCCATAGTAGAGAGAACACGGGGAAAATTACTCTTCTCCCATTCTCAACACTGGGACAACATGGGCGAGATTAAGTCAGTTTTCAAAAGAAATTTTGAAATAAATGCCCTAAAAGCATGTCATACAATCCAGATAATATATCAAATACAAACCCCCACATTTTCTGAAAAAGGGGATGTAAGTTTCACTCCCATATATATTCACATACCATTCAAATTCACAGGTAAGAGTCATATTCTAAGAAACATTTCAGCTTTCCAAAATGCAAGCTTTTCCATTTATCTAGACTTGGCCAGGGGCGCAGGAAGCACCGCTGCTCACGCATGACTGCCGAGCGACTGCCAAATCCCAAGGCTACTTCAGGTTCTGGGAAGTAAACCAACAGCGCTTTAGAAACTTTTTGATCAGAAAACTTTTGGACCTGGGTCAAACGGCTATTTTTCAAGCTCGCTGTCTTTCTGGCAGTCTCATTAAACTATTGAATTCAATGGACATCTGACTTAACACTAGCACTGGAGGCGCAAAAGCAGCAGCACGAAAGTTTTGCCTAACGTTTGCTGAGAGTCATCATTTTCTTGACTTTCTGATATCTTCCTACTAATACTTTTCTTTATGTAACTAATACAGGGAAGAAACAAAAAAAAAATATTGACCAGTGTCCCAAAGCACTGCAAACGACATGGTCATGTCATCTTCAAGAAGTTTTAAATCGGGCTGTTTGTAAATTGGTAACACGCTCAGAATCAGACCTGTGCTGCTGTATTCCTTAGGAAGTTGCAGCGCAGACGAAGCACATCCGACTTCCAAAGCGCAACTCCTCACACAGAAGCACAGACTTCCCCCCGTATTTCCTACTTGGAGATCTCGACAGCTTTGCTCTTGGTCTCCTTTGTGTGACATAACTTTCTGCAGCTGAACGAGAGGCTGCTGAAGGCTCCCTCCTACAAAAACCCCCAAGGGAAAAAGCGAGGCATAGGCAGCATGATGACAACGATGATGACAAGACTGGTTTCCATCACGGTGAAAGAATTTCTTCAACTTTATGTTCCAGTCCTCAAACACTCACTGGCATGAAACACGCCTCAGCAACAGAATAATGTTAGCTGTTACTACCAATAATTTTTATAGCTACTCACTGGTATGCTAGAAAAGGCGAGAGCACCCTCAGTTTCTTCTCTCCATTTTGCTACTGGTTTGTTTCGGCATAATGATTAAGTCACCTTCAATTTTCTCATCTTTATTAATCATCCCACATTTAATGCTTTTAATTAAAAGTAGTAAGTACAAACCAAATACCTCTGGCTATAGAAATAAATGCAAAAAGAAGCAATTTGTAGGAAATAAAAGGACAAAGAAAGCGATCAGTTAAACTACCTCTATTGTCTCAGTCATATGACAAATTTGGTGTGCTTTATGCAGGGAGTAACACTATGTATTTCCTAATAAAAATATGCCACCCAAGACACTGAAAAGATTTTGGCAATTATGAGCTGATGCCTCTCGACCTCAGGTTCAATGGCTTGGGAGTCTTTCATACCCTCATACCACATAAAATCCCGTCCACTTGCTGGATTAAGTTGCTGGTACTTGTAACTCGAAGGGTCTCATTTTGTCAGTGAATCAAATGGGGTAACTTTTTCAGAATGCCCATACAGGCCAGGCTTGCTCTAAACTCAATGACTATAGCTGGCACAAAAGCAGCGGGCAAAATTTGAGAAGTAATTTATTACCCGCTAAGAGAGGAGCAATTCTTCCAAGAAAATAAAAAAATAAGTTTAGATAGGGAAGAATTATTATCGTTACCTCTTTCAACAAATGCCTCGCAGACCCTAAATTACTGACTCCATGGAAAAGGGCCAGAGAGTTGTCCTAACACACGGAGACGGACAGCTTATGTTGACACATCCCAGTGCCCTGCCCTTCAATATTCTCACCTACTCCCTTGTAAACTGGCTCAAGATTTGGCCAGGCATTTTATCCCCTTTAGAGTAATAAGCGGCCAAACGCAGTATGCAAAGAACAGTAATTAAGATGAAATAGAAGATTATATACGTCTGTAGCTAAAGCCTGTGAGGAGGCAGCACTGCGATGTATTAGACACCGTACGCACAAGCGGTATACAACTTTGTTACAGCAATTATTTGTTTTCAGCCTCCAAAGCAAAGATCCTCAGGGCAAGATACTGTTCATTTGCCGTGTGAGAATGGGGTTGGACTATTGTTTTAAAATGTCTGAGACTCTGCTTATACCTTTCACTCCCTTGATATCCTCAAAAAAAGCATACAGATATACCCATGAGTAATATTTGGACCAGACAAATACATGTATTGTGGGGCACAGAGGAGTTTTAACAGCTGCATTGTTCTAATGCAGCTGTTCACAATTACTGGCACACGTTGTGAGGCACTTCTGATTACTGCGTGTTTAATCTATATATAAATGCATTATTTCGCTACTCAAAAGTTTGGCATTTAGATAGTATCTGCAAGGCTTCAAAACTATAGACTATCTGTGAAGCCCCAGCTGGCTATTTCAAACTGTGCCAACAATTAAAATGTCACTAAAGATCACACCACTCTCTGAGGCATCTGCGTTATTTTAAGAAGTGAAGATAAACTGTGGCCAACTTCACATTGTTTCCTTAAATCTTTCACTCAATAACTATGGGCACCGCTGAAAATAAACGTGCGAGGTCAACGGCACCACAATTTACATGCTAGCTAACGAGGCTTTGAAATTTCAAAAAGGTATTGGATGGGTTGCACAGGTCAAACCAGAAACAGGTAGAAAAGTTTCACTTGAGATTGTGAGTGGCAAAGTCATCCAGGAGAACCTACACAGTCTTTCAAAGGCATTAGCAAGAAAATCTGCTATTTGAGAGTGGAGCTAGGGGGGAACATTTAAATTATTTACCTGAAATACAGGAACTCTGAAAGCACTGGCTCACTTACAAACAGTTACATGTTAATTTGATCCTGCAAATTATTGTTATACAGATGCTTTTTTAGTAAAAGATACTGTTCTGATAAGCCATGGTGAGGAGTGCGACCCCATAGTTTACTATTTGAAAGCACTTTTCCAGGGGGAAAAAAGTCATGGGTCTCAGCTGCTTCCTACAACAGTTTTTAGGCACGCATTTGACTTGAAGCTAGGAAACACACGATGTGAAACACTAGTCTCTGCACTGTAAGTTGCACTTCTTGGGTGATCTCCTTGGACAAAGATGAAAAGCTCAACTGTCCAGACATCTTTTCTTAATAACACATTTATGTTAAGCAGACGAGGGACCAATATGCTTTTTCTTGGGCCAGCTGCTATCTCCAAGAGGAAACATCCACAAACAAGGAGAAAAATACTTCAATGACCTGTAGAAGGCTTAGGATTTCTGCATTCTCATGTGAAAATGAGAAATCATTTCTTCACAGTCCTGAAAATTCTGTGTAGTTAAACAAAGCTTGGGTTGGGTACGATGGTCTGGAAACCAACAAAGTAGTGCTGGACACCTTCTACTCTCCATATGTGGTATCCCATGGTCTTCTCGACTCCAGCAGTGTCCAGTTGCAGTAGCCACATGCAAAAAGCCTGATTTTTGGAGAGTTCTCACCAGGTCTGATCCTTGCCTACCTAAGCCTTTCCCTACAGACTTCACCAGCCCCAGAGGTGCAGAGAGTTTGAAATGACTGCAGCAACAAGAGCTCCCTAATGCCACACTGAAACACTTCCACATCTGCCATCACAGAAATCTGATCATCTGTTGGGTCCTGCCCATTTCTGCCAGTTTCTGCCCACTTCTGCCAGTTTTACCTTTTGCCTCCTTGCCTGACCCTTAGCAATCTACAGTGACCTAAAGCAGAGACTAGTGTTAGACCATTAATGACATATATTGTACCTTCATTTCTGCATTTTTACCTAAATGGGTAGCAGCGAAGTCTGACAGATCCTCTTTAGGAAGAGCAATTTAAAAAACAACCTCAAAACCAACCAAACAAAAAACACCCAAAAAACTCCACAAGAAACCCCACTCAGATTGATACGCAGACAGACAAAAAAGGAAAAATGCTGAAAATGTCAAGAGGTAACGTAACAATTTGGTGACTCATTATGAGAGAAGTCTTCCATGGTGTTCAAACAAAAACACAAAACCAAACAGCAACAACATGGTGCATCATGAGAAGGATCAGATGAATTCTTAGCATTTTTTAAGAATAAAATCATTTGGGCGAATTAGACAATGAATAGGGCAGTGAAGAGTAAATATCTCATGTTTGCAATTACTCCAGCTCACCCTCATACTTCCTTTTGGCCTCACCCACAGTATGCAGCTATTCAGGGTATCTCATCTGAACAAGGAGACATTCTCTAGTGCTAATGTATCGGGAAGAAAAAAAAAATCCAACTCAGCCAAGAAAAACATCCATGATTAAAATAAAAGGTGTAGCTTTAAAGTAAAAATTTGCCATAAAATTACATCCTCAGACAAAACCACATAGCAAGCTACAACCTTCTCCACCTCTCTTTTGCAAAGAAAGAAAAGGAAAACAAAAGGAACAGTTTCAGTGTTCTTCCTTCAGATCTTGAGCAAAGATGTGCTGTGTCTGCTAATTACTGGCTTATGGCAGAAACAGTTCAGGTCCGGCCCTGCAAGGTATTATGTTTCTCCAGAAAGGCTGCTAAATGCCTCAGGCTCCATTATCTTTAACAGCAGATGAAGTCCTTCTCATTAAACAAAGAACTCTTTTTTTTCCTCCACATCGAGAGAAATTCAAAATTTTATAACTGTATTTTATTCCAAAATGCATTTGTTATTTCTAGTATAAAAATAAAAAAACGCATATAAGTTAGGAATCCATCCTCCCTACCAAGATAAGTCTACCAGATTATACCACCTTATGATTACATGAATTGTAGTTCTGATTTCTCCAACCTTTTTTTTTTTACCCCCTTTCAAATGGACCACAATAACATTGAATCGATATATTATTATTTTCAGCGCTGGCATGCTACCCCCACTCACCTCTATGCATTCTGCATAACAGAATCTGTAAGCAGTGTTTGTTCTTTATTTGCAACAACTACTTTGTGTGTCACTAAAATGCTTTAACAGCTAACGTAAGTAAGGATCATTTGGTTTTGTTCCAAAAAAACCCCTGACCCATAGATTTTATTCATTAGTTTAAAATACTAGTTCTGAATTTTATCTGGATGCTTAAAAAGCCCCAAACCTACCAGCTTTTCACACAGGTGGCTAAGTAGTGCAGGAAGCAAGTTGCACTCACGCGAGACTTCCAATTCTCTTCTCAGTCCCATTTCCTGTTCAAAATGCCTTTTACGTGATAACTATGATTTAATATTGATTTTTGACTGATTTTTTTTTCTTAAATGACAGTATTGTTTACCTGAGTTGTTCTGAAACTTCATTTTGTCCCAACTTCCCCGTAAGCCCAAGACATGTGTCCACAGCACTGTGCCACCTTCGTCTAGCAGCCCTGCCACCAGAGGAACTTCAGTCTGCCTTTGCTCCAACCCGTTCAAATTGCACAAGGAGGTTTCTGCTCCAGGAAAACTCCCTTCCGCCAAGTGTAATAGGAAAGAAAAATTCCACAACCATACTCTCTTTATAATTTAGTTATTCAACGTTGCTCCTTTCTAGGCGGCTCCAAGAGACGCAACACAGAAACGGTAGTCCCACCATTCACTTAACTATCACATTAATGGGGGGGGGTCTCTTACGGGTTAACAAGACTGTGGAAAATGACCGACTTGTCGAGCCATCACCTTCCTTCCAAAACTTGGAAAGGAGATAACTGGCAACTCTTTTGGCCAAGGGACTCCAAGATCCCTATCGACAGCAGGCACACTTATAAATTTCAGTACTTGAGAGGCCTTGAATGGAAAATATTACACATTTTTGTACTTGCAAAAACTGTTATACATTATACTTAGCACAGTGTATTTTAGTGACTCCATGTGTCACCGAAACTTATAGTCTGCTCATGTGGAGTGGCTTTGTATGTAAAGGAAAAATAATCTGTTAGTAATCGAGAAGCATTAGTTATCTCTGAAGTCACTGTGCTCATTAAAACTTTGGCTTCCTAAACTCTGTAATACATTTGAAGAATGTATTCTACATTCCATTTTTCGCATAGAAGCTTAGTAGTTAGAAAGGATATTATATCGTCAATAGACTAAATACCCTGGCTTCGGTCATTTTCCCTCCAAAAGACATTAAGTGAGTATTAAAAGTCCCCTCTGCTGAAGCTCGAGTTATTTCCATAATTCATTCCCTTCTGCCAAGACCTTCTCTCTTGTACAGCAAAATCAGTCATAGCTTAAACGCAAACAACAGACTAGGCAAAAAAAAAAGCAAGCCCCCCAAAACAGCTGCCACTCAGAAAACCCATTTAATTGCCTGGTGAAGACTTTATTCCAAACAGAAAGCAATGTCAAACACCAGCTTCAAAAGACTTTTACCTGCTGACATAAATCCTCTACGAAGTTTGTATTTCCCTCAGACAATGGCTTGTAGCCTCTCAAATGTCACCGTTTTTATTTTGGAAGATTTCATGCTCAGCCACACCCACATAAAACTAGCTTCTAAAACCTTCAGGGTTTTGGGAGGGGGGTGTTGTGGGTTGGTTGGGTGCTCGGTTTGGGTTTGGTTTTTTTTAAGTAATATTTTAATTGTATCTTGGTAAGAATTAGAAATGTTAGGAAAGTAAAGCTTGCCAAAACTGTGGAGAAAAATACTCGGCAGATATTATAAGCTTAAAAGTTGTAAGACGTTACAAGGAATATTGAAGATCCCAAAATACGAAAGCACATAAATCTGTTGTGAATTTAAATGTAAGAGAGATTGAAATAATTTGCAAATTTCATTTTAACAAATGCTCAGCTTACACAGTCCACAAGAATGCTGGAAGAAAGCTAAAGCCTAAACTTGCGCCAACGTTTTACAAAGTATGCACCAAACACTTTGTTAGCATCAAGTTCAATTAAGCCTAAACACAGAAAATAAGCAGGAACAAGAATCATTTACTCAATTTACAAGAGAAGTAGATGCCATTAAGTAAAAATAAATAAATCAGCCGATGCAGGTTCAGCTGTGGTTCAAGCAGGCACGACTCCCCCGCTGCAGCCACACGAGTTCTGTTTTGAGCATTAAGGCAAGTGAGCAAACTTGCCTGATTTTAAGTGGGCAAATCACTACCCAAAGCATTCTTGAGATATTTCCAATAGGGTTTTTTTTTTCTGTTTCATCCCTATACATTTATTGCTACTGGCTTTGTTTTTAAACTCTTGTGGATCAGAAACAAAGGCAATCTTTGTCATCTTATATTTTTGCAGAAGTCAACGGTCATCCAGCGATATGAGCCAACACCAACATCTTTGTGCTGAGGATGTGCCACATCATTTTCACCGTTTTTTTCCCCTGTGTTTGCTATTTCTTTTCCTTCTTCTGCTAAAAGTTACACTGTCTTTCCTTAAAAGCTTCCTCGTTCTTTGAAACATAATATTCTTTCTGACAACTGTTTCCCTCCCACTCTGCTCCCTTTGCTCTCATCGTTATAATCGAGATCTAGATGCCCACCATTCCCACTTCTCAGAGCTCCCTGAAATTAGCAGCATCAAACACTTCCCTTGTATTGATTAGTTCCCTCAGGGTTGGGGAGAACAGGGATCTGACATCTCCAGCAGCCACTGGTGGTGTCAGGTCATGCACGAGACAGAGGAGGATTGTGGAGCAAACACAAAACAAATCCAGCAGGTTAAAAGGGCACTTCAAAACCTTTATGAAGTTGAAGTAGGGTCTGTCAAACCTCCTTACTCATCACAGGAAGGAAGGGAATTTTTTGTTTCCAAGCACTTTTTGGGCAGTGGCTCAAACACAGAAGGGCTCCACTGGAAACGCCACGAGGTCAGGAGGAAAGCACATCCTCTGGGGCTCTGCCCCAACTGGGAACTAAAGTCCTTTCAAGACCAGAAATCGCTGCATCTCCGCAAATGAAAGAATGTGCACATGAGCAACGGAAAAGACAAAGTGCCTTTTTTTTTTTTTTTTTTCCTGGTAGGGAATAAGGATTCAGCTGTGACTAAACTGGAGTGTCAGGTGAAACCTCAAGATTTCCTAGCTCAGGTCTCAAACCACAGAGCTGACAAAGGTTCGGATCTAGTGCAGACCCTGCCAAAAGCAGAAAACTTCACTTACCAAAGTGAGTGAAGAAAATTGACATGTTTCTCCTGCATAACTCACTGTGCATTATGGGAAAGCGGGGGTACACTGTGCACAAAGCTGGAGGAATGTGCAATTGGAAAAAAAACCCACAAACCCACAATGTGAGAAAACACTTTCCACCTGCACGCAGCACAAACACCTTGATGTTGTCAGCCTGTCTGGGACAAGAGTCATGGTGATAGATATACGAAACAACGCCCATGAGACCCCAATATAATTATTAGTTACAAGTGTTTATGATAATCAAACCCACATCTCTTGTGTAAGCACCCGGGGTTTTCACCACGCAGGGGTTACAGAGACATGGTTTACTTCTCACCCCCCCTCCTCTGCTGAATCATCAGATACCAGCCACAACGGGTCTGGATACCAGACGAACAGGTTCACTGATCCCATACACTCCTCTAAGATAAAGCCATCCCTAAGGTTTTTTCAATTCTCTTATTATTTTTCAGGCTTAGCGTTCAGACCAGAACACAGCCACTGAAACACATCCTATTCAGCATCAGGCCAAAACACGTCCCATCAGAAAATGCGAGGCGGTGGTGGGGATGTAAAAATCAATATATACACAGCTCTTTGTTACTCAAGCACCAGGCAAAGCTGGATTTTACTTCTAATATTGAACTAACAGCAGCATTAAAAGATGAAACTCTCAGGTCTATTTTACAGGCCAACGAAACTCTACAACGTGTTTTGCATCAGAGCACCCAGGAGCGCACCTTTCTTCTCATTTTATTTGCTTGTAGGAAACTGCTCTTCAGGAAGTGAAACCTGTGTGCTCTCCGAAACCTAAATATTATTTAACGATTCAAAGCAGATTTACATCATCACCAAAGTGTAAAAATAAGTACAACAATCAATATTTGCCTATGGGTTCTCAGCAAAATATCTGGAGGACAACACAGACACTTTAGTTCTCACGGAACTATCAAAGATGACAGATAGTCAGCCCTGATTTAATGGTCATCAGGATACTTTATTTTTCTTAGTATCTTCCACTGAAGTCCTCAGAGCCTCAACAGCTATCAAGTCAGATCAGATTTGACTGTGTGAACGGTAGATAAAGGTTACCTCCATAAGAAAAAGAAGAAACTTCTAGTTTTAGGAAGTAACACACAAAGCCAAACCAAGTCTGCTGCAAATCCAGAAATGGAACTAGATACCACGGATTTTAAATCTACGCTTATCCACTAAATCAGTTCTGACAAATGAAATAACACCTGAAATATCAAGCCCAGTAATGGAAAACATTTTGCATGTAATACAGCACCTTAAAAAAACCCTGTAATTAGCTGCTGCACACAGCAGGTAATATTACCAGAGAAACAAAAAACCATTTTGCTACATTATGCTGCAGTGCTAATGGAGTATCAGTGACTGTCACCGTGAATACCGTGGAAGTCCATTAGAAAATAAGGAAATGAAAGCCAGAATTGCATCAAAGTCCTCCTGGAAAATAATACTCCATGCAGATCACTTCAAATGAAAGAAAATATAACAAAACCCTAAGAATATAACTTTTCTGATGGCTTGCTGTAACTCATTAAAGAAAAAACCCTACGCCCCCCTCCGAGGATTATTTATAAATGGGAGGAAAACAGTTACCAAAAGAGCTTCCTGAAACACAGCTATGAACCTTTTCCTCAGGATAACTAAAAATCAGGACTTAACCAGGAAATCACACGAAGAGCAAACAACATTGCTTGCCTATCAGCCATCACAATCTGAAATAGTCAATGGCTCGATTTCTACATTTTTCTGAAAAACAAAAAACAAACCCAAAAACCAACTCCCACCCACCCACCTCAGTCCCCCCCCCCAAAAAGCAAGCATCATCTGGGTGAGACGAGATAAGGAAAAATGAAAAAATCGCAGAGTGAACTTCTATGGTTACTACAGGTCTTGAAAATTGTGGAGTAGCCCCAAGCACCTGGGATATAATGACTACAGAAAGGCTGATGTGGTATTGCACCATCAGATGAGAGTAAATGTAGGCAGTTGGCACCTCTACCTATTAAACAGAAGCTGTATTGCTCATCATCTAGATATCAACAGTCAGCAAAATTAACTCCTGTGGTTTTCAAGGGATTTTTTTAGACTTCCATAATGAAGATTAGCTTAGTTTTGTCGCCACATTTTTTTTATATATATATATATATATGTATAATTTAATGTTTTGGAAATAAATTTAATCTACTAATTAGAAGCATCTATGCTATTAAAGATCACTTCGGAAGAGTTGCACCTCTTCAAAGTGGGGATGTTTGAACATGTATTGCATGTTCTGCTTCCACCCTTCAATAGCACTGAAAAGGCTTTTCAACACTTGGAATGTAGATCAACTTAAAAGACAAGCAAACTTAACTTGAGGAGTGTGCAACCTGCAGATTACTGTTAGACAGCGGTCAGACTCCTAGTAACACTAGTTACCACCACAATCAACCTAGACATATTTGCTGTATTAAATTTCAGCTTGCAAATGTTAGCTCTTGCTTACAGTAAGAGCATATAAATCAAACCATGTGGCACGCATTAGGTGATTCCCTGCTGCCCACAAATACACTCCTTCAACTCAGCTTTTCTGAATTCTGAAAGACAGGAGAAAGCTATTGGCATTGAAGAAAGCTATTTTGAATCACAAGCAGTAGATTATCATTAGCTTGTCTTTTACTTACTGGGCAGAGCACTGCAAACTGGTCTGCACCTCACACACTGAGGCACACTGGCCATCCAGAACATAACAAGATCAAGTAAAACGTTCTAATTTCCAGATATGCCCTACTGAAGTGCACCGTTTCAAGTAAAATATATTTGAATAAATCACCACTGTTTGTTCCTGTCTTCACAGACAGAAATCAATCATTTCAGATCTCAGCTGGAACACAGAAAACTTTTAGTTTAGTTTTGAAACAGAGTGAAAATAGGCTTCTAAACTACTGTACATGCTGGGGGACTGATACCTGTTGGAGGGACAACACAGCAGGACATAAGCAATCCAGGAAGATCCTGGAACGCGTTGATGATACCTTCCTTCTCCAAGCAACAGAGGAGCCAACAAGGAGAGGTGCTATGCTGGACCTTGTTCTCACCCACAAGGAAGAACCTTGACAAGCTCAAAAAGTGGGCCTGTGCAAACCTCATGAAGTTCAACAAGGCCAAGTGCAATGTCCTGCACATGGGCCGAGGCAACCCTAAGCACAAATACAGGCTGGGCGGAGAATGGATTGAGATAAGCTCTGAGGAGAAGGACTTCGGGGTGTTGGTTGATGAGAAGCTCAACATAAGCTGGCAATGCGCGCTTGCAGCCCAGGAAGCCAACCGCATCCTGGGCTGCATCAAAAGAAGCGTGGCCAGCAGGTCAAGGGAGATGATTCTCTACTCTGCTGTCGTGAGACCCCATCTGGAGTACTGCATCCAGCTCTGGGGCCCCCAACATAAGGAGGGCCTGGACCTGTGGGAGCAAGACCAGAGGAAGGCCACGAAGATGATCCGAGGGCTGAAGAACCTCTCCTATGAAGACAGGCTGAGAGAGTTCGGGGTGTTCAGCCTGGGGAAGAGAAGGCTCTGGGGAAACCATATAGCAGCCTTCCAGTACTTAAAGGCGGCCTACAGGAAAGATGGGGAGGGACTCTTTGTCAGGGACTATAGTGATAGAATGAGGGGTAACAGTTTTTAAATGAAAGAGGGTAGATTTAGATTAGATATTAGGAAGAAAGTCTTCAGTGTGAGGGTGGTCAGACCACGGAACAGGTTGCCCAGAGAAGTTGTGGAGGACCCATCCCTGGAAGTGCTCAAAGCCAGGTTGGATGGTGCTTTGAGCAACCTGGTCTGGTGGGAAGTGTCCCTGCCCATGACAGAGGGGTTGGAACTAGATGATCTTTAAGGTCCCTTCCAACCCAAACCATTCCACGATCTAAAGATCAAGCCAAAACTATTAACTCTCTAATGATCTGCTTGTGTAAAATTACTTTTGAAACTCCTATAATCTTTTGCACTGTGTATTTTTTATTTTAGCAATTGAATCTTTGTTTTAAAAAAGTCTCATATCATTGTACATCAGAGTAGTTTAATCCCTATAGCGGAACTATAATGGAAGGCAAATATTTTCATATCTATCTTAAATGTAGGAGTTAAAGAATACAGTCCATATAATAACAGCAGGTGATAAACATTTATTCTTTGGCTAGTCCCAACATATCCAAAAGATATGCATGGTTTTGGACCTTACAGCAAACATCTATAGGTTCAGCAAAATAACTTACATCACTTCTAAAAAAAAAATAAAATAAAAAAATCTTTACTTCCCTGCCTGCAAACAGGCAATTAAAAAAAACAAACAAAAATAAAAACAAAAAACCAAATCACAAACCAAATCAAAATGCAACACAACAAATTAAGAGACAAAGTTCAGAATTAGATTTTGCTCTATTTGTCAGATGTCTGTCCTGTGCAACAACTTGTACAAAGTAAAGGCATTTCTCACTGGCTGCAGAAAAAAAAAAGCAAGGAGACCAGTAAGGCCCTTTAGTTACCACTTGATCCATTGCAAACAGGTGGGAACTTCTGGGATCCAACACTTTCTCCCTCCATTTTCGGTGAGAGACTCTCAGATTTCACAAGACTTGCAAACCTCCTCCCACAAGCACTCACTGCCCTTCAAAAATAGTGATGCCCCAATAGTGATTTCCCACCCAGCTGCTTATAAGGCTTTGCTAATGATAACGTCTGAGCTATCCTCCCAAGCAGCCTCTCAACTGACCAACACTTATTCCATCGAGGACTCGGATTATGAAGGTAGGAATTCTGAAAATGTATCCCAAATTGAACTTATAGGCTGCCAGCTTGTGAGAGGCAATTACTTCATGACGGCCCCCATATTTTCATGCAAATGAAGGTGGAGTTTTGAAATATCCTCCAAATCTGACTGCCCTCCCGTTCAGCCCACCATGATACAGTATGTAGACAAAAACCCAAAAGCATAGTGGTAAATTCGCTGCCATTGCTGCAACTCAGAGGTGATATTTTGCATTTTCCTGGGGGGAAAACAAACTAAAAATAAATAAATAAATAAAACAACCCACATTATGTGTTTCCTTTTCAACCCTCATCGAATTAAACTAACAGGGCTGCTCCTTTGCTTCATTTTCTTTGTCTTCCTTTCTTTTCCTGTGGTGGTATTAATGATACTAGGGGAGTAGAAATGTAACTGAAATTAAAGTAAAAAAAGTCTTGAAACTTAAAGGAAACATTTTGACATTCAGTAAATAATGACCTACCTTTGGCACCCCGCATTGTCTGCTGTCTATATTTACTACTTATGTTCCTCTGCTACGTACTGTATCAACCTCAAGAAACTGAACCGCCTGTACAAATCCTGATCTTTCACAGCTCTAAAGATCCCCAGGAAGGCTCTAAGGCACACACCCTGGGGAAGACTGCTATTGCTTAACCAGCCCTCACTCCCACCCATTTTCCTGGCAGAGGGGTAGGTATAATCCTGCAAAAGTCCCTGAACTCCATTTTTACCCTGCAGCCTTCCATTTTCATCCCAGCAACTCTCCTTTGAACTTCCAAGGCAAGCCTTGAGTTTGTCAGGTTCGCTCAGCTGCAGCGTGTTTTGTGGTCCGTCTAATTGCTAGCTGACGTGCAGCAAAGCGCTGCGCGCAACAGAAGATTTTGAACTCCAGCTGAAGCAAGAGCTGTACCCTTCCATTTATTTAGTTTGTGGGCAGGCTTTCCAAAGGCATGGTTTAGCTAGCAAAACCTGTTCAGCTGCTAAATTAGGAGCAAAAGCTTTCTACCTTGCCTCCAATTTAAAAAAAAAAAATAAAAGCATCAACAAACTGTATATATTTATGCACCAAGACACCTTTGTATACAAAGAAGAAACCAGTATCTTCATTACCTTGGAATTCTTTGGACAACTTTTAACCCAACGCTGCTTAATGTCAAAACCAGGCAAAACAGGACTTAAGACGACTCAGTCGCTCGCACTGCGGTGTACAGCACAAAAAGCCACACACAAAACCCTTTCAGCTTTAGAAAAGCTCCTGTTAAGACGCAAGGGTACGAGAAGCCTGGAAGGCTTCGGGTCAGCTGTCACCCACACCAGCCGCTGCAGGCTCAGATGTGGTCTGGGAAGGCACCAGCCCATGCTCTGAGTGGAGAAGGATGTCTTCAGGAGGACACCACCAGCAGAGCGCCCAAAGAGGGGTGAAAACCACCAGGCTCTAGACCAGCACCGCCTCGCCTCCAAGTCCCAGAGCTGGCATTTACAAAGCTCACAAGAATTTGAAGAGCCTGCCCAGAGTTCGTGGGATTTACTTCAAAGAAACACCAGCTTGGAAACGGATTCTGCAAATTTGCAGATTAAAAGCGACTTTCTCAGCAGCACCCGCTTACTGTACATCGCACAGCAGCCTTGGTCCTGCAGGTCAGGTTACCTCCAGACCCAAAGGTCAGGCTGACAAAAGCACTTGGCGATTTTCATGCCGCAAGGCATGCAACCTTGGATTACCTCTTCCCTCAACAAGCTACATACCGAACGACGCCGCCGGCCAGGCAAGGCCCAGCTCCACACAGCATTGCTCCTCAGCCCCGTTCAGCAACCTCACACCACAGAGCAAACCACAAAGCCGGCATGATGAGGGCCGGGCACCCCCATACCTGATACACAGGCGGTCCTTCGCAGTTCCATAAGGAAAACAGCTCCCAAGACCAGTGCCAGCAGCCCATACAAATATTCACATCCACCCACCCTCCAGGCTGACCCCCCGTTAGAGCCCTGCCTCTCCTCCCCTTCCGCCCCCTCAACAAAAGTTTCTGAGAACACTGAATGCAGAATTCAGAGATCACGAGAGGACTACAGAACAAGTCACCAGATACTTTTACGCAATAAACTCTGAGGGACATATTGCTTTCCTTTGCCTTATCGCTTTGCTTGCCCGGTGATGCAGGCTCTCTTCTGCAGCCATAAGTGACGTATTTTTGATTTAATGGAAATTCTTCTATTACCACATTTTCCTATTTCTGCATACCTGGCTTTGTAACCTGAATGCTTCTTCAGAAACACTTGTCCATGCAGTTCCATAACAATGATACGATAAAACAAAAGAGACTCAGGAATCTTAATAGGCAGAGGAGCAAGGCAGATCCGTACCTGCACCATTAAGTCAGTGAGGTTCATTCCCCAAACGCCTATTGCTTTGAGCTTACAACCTACTGAAAACATTGACAACTGATTTTTTTTTTTTTCCCCCCTAAAAAAAAAAAAGTTAACTGGAGAGAAGCTTTAAGGCCTGAAGTTGTTGAAACGCTGGCATTTGGCAGAGAGGAGGCCGTGACCATTTAGGATCAGCAACACATCAGAAATATGTTAAGTGTTTCCTACTAAAATTCTCAGAGAAGGCTGAGGGCACTAACAGAAAGTTCAAGAGGAATGTTTAAAGTCTCCCAGGGCTACATGTGCCTCCACTGCCGGAGCTACCCGGAGTAACCAACATCCCAAAGCTCAGTGACATGGCGAAATAAGACAAGTGAATCCCTGTTTGGGAGGCACTGTTTTCCAGCCAGTTTCTTTTCAGGCCTAATTATTGAAAACAAATATTAACAATTGAGGGCAACATTCTAGGATTGACCAATAAATTGTCTAACGTTTTGACTAGCAGCTAAACTATAAATATACAGTTTGTTTATATACTCCTAGCCATATGACCTCTGCTGAGTTTTGTAATTTTTCTGTCTCAACTCTCTCAATCAAAAAGGGATAACGGTGCTTATTTCCTTAATCAACCAACACTCAGTTTTGACATCCTTGAAAGAAGAGTTATACAAGAATTATTATTACAGGAACAAGAATTCCAGCAAAAAATTGGTTTCAGGTTTAGACAAAATTAGTCAGAAGTTGTGATGCTTTCAACCAATTTATTGCCTACGTTCAACTGGCCAGGACAAACAACCTTCTTCTGTATGCTAAAAAAGCCAATCACCAAACAACAAAACTAAAGTCAAAATGCCTATGTAAGGGAAATGAGGATGACTAGTAAACCAAAGCTGGAGAAATATAAGACTTCCGAATGCATTCTTACCATAGCTCTCTTAAAGCTCATCCTTATATGGTTTATGGAAACAAAATATCCACCCCAAGGAACCCGTGACTCATAAACGTGAAAGCATGAGTTTTAACCATCATCTAAAGTGAAGCCTGTCTTACTAATAGCCTGAAACCCTTTCTATACTTCTATTCTTCTGCTTGCTCCTCCTCTTTTATTTTTCTTATAATAGCCTCCCCTGCCATTTTATATAGCAGTGATACTCTTTTCTCAGCTTTCTATGGAGACAATTTAAACTTTTAAACTTTAGGACTCCAGATCCCCCTGTAACAGTGACTACGGTTGGCTCTTGGGATCCACAGTGCCATTCCTCGCACTGCTGGTTTTTATCTTTGTAAAATTAAATAGTTTACAGCTAACCTACACTAGGTGACTATTTCAACACCTGAGGAGCAAAGGACTCAAGCCTCTCAAAACCTGCTCTACATCAAGATGTCTCACTTTCCCATCTTCAAAATGGGAACAAGATCATCCATTTTGTCCACACAGTTTGTCAGAACACACATTCCTCACACAGCAAAAGGCTCTTCATCCTGTGCATTTCCAAAGCAGAGCAGGGCTCTCAACACAATAAATGGTAATATCATTATATTTTTTTTATAATAAAAGCAAGACTCAGAACAATAAAAACAGTAAGTAAAAAGCATGCTGAGCTAGTGTCACTGCAGACAACCATTCTGAAATGGGTAACTTGAAAAATTACCTTAGAAAATAGAAATCAAGTGATCCATAACATTTTTTCCCTATTACCCCACCTCAAATCACAAGCATTTGATCTGTTCTTAAGCTATAAGTCTAGACTTCGTGTTTCCTGAAAGAAAAACTGAAAAGATGAGGGAGAACAGTATGATAAGGATTCCTACTCAGGCAGGCAAATAAAATAAGCGTCACAGTTTTTAACACTTGAGTTTACCAACCGCAGAATGCAGGCTTAAGGCTGATCTGAATTTTGGCTCCAAGTCGTGTCAACACGGACATCAGAACTACCCAGCAGGCCCTAGCCTCACCTGTGACGCTTGGGCAACCTTGTGCTTTTAAAAGGTTTAGGTTTTGGTTCTTTTTTTCCCCCTACAGCCATCACCAAAATTAATCTACTGCTTTCTAACACCCATGTTCATTGGCAAAAATCCATTAAGTCATCCACTGAAGAGCTGGAAGCAGAACTGCAGCAACTGCTCATGGCCAACATACAGCACCCAAAAGGATTATCTGAAGCACTGCAATATAGAGAGGTAAACAACCTTGAGAACACTTTCACTTCCCAAGCCGAGCAGTCCCGATGCCTTTTGTCCTAAATGACTAAATTCATAGGGAGAGGTGAAAGAAAACCCTTTACGAAGCACATTACAGCTGCACAGATCTGTTTGACAAAATGGAGGTAAATAAGCTCTATATTATAGAAGCAAAAAAAAAAAAAAACAACTTTCCAGAATTTTCTTTTTTTTTTTAAGCCCTGTATTGCTCAGTGACACTTTTTCCAGAAGTTTTGTGAGTATCATGACCTCATGTAACGGATGAAATACACAATTCTTTATCTTTCTCACTTCCAAAGAGTCATTAAGGCAAGAGTCTGGAGAAACAGTCCCCAAAAACAATATTTAAAAAATAGGTGGTGGCTCTTAGCTGTTCAACAACTTAAGAGATTTATTTATGGAAGTCCATGCTAAGTTACTGAACTTGAAAATATATCCCAAAAAGCAAGCATCTGGTTTCCATCTGTCCTCATGGGAACCAGGAAAGGGTTTTAACTGAAAAATAAAATATTGGGGTGCAAAAGAGCAAGATCTCAGGGAGGGAGGGACACATACAAAGAAAAATTCCCTATGCAATGCATTTAGTGTTTAAAAAACCAACAAACTATCAAGAAGCTAAAATTTCATGTTACAAAAAGAGGAAAAAACACACCCCTAATTTTTAAGTCATATCTAATATGAAAAAATGAGCAAATAACACACCAAAATTATATTTTTATTACAGAGTTTAAAAATTATAACCTTCATAATGAACAGTGAGACTTGTTTACAGAACTAATTAATTCTAAAGACATATACCTGAAAATACTTGCCAATACACGCAAATGTTAGGCACCTACTACTGTACATGGCTGGAAAGCACAATTTTATCTACCTATATTTAAGAAATCTCTAAGCAAAGTGGACTTGCAGTTGTGACAGCTGTAATTCTGGTTCCTTTCAGAGGCAGAGAGCAATTCCATACTTAAAAAGCTGCAATATTACCTTACACAGGAAAAAAGGGAGCTTTTATTCTCCCTTCAAATATTTTGCCAACATTCATTTACAAGTTACAAAACATCTAAATTGGTTTTCCACAAGAGGTACGTGCACATCTGCCTCCACAATATACTGCTTTAAACCTATAAGTAAAGCTTTTGAAGGCATTGCTTTAAATATCCCTTCCAAACTCCCAGACAAGCTACTTCTTGCCCTTTATTTTGTTTGTCTCAACTTTATTTTTTCCACTTGGCACATAAAGAACAGAGGAAGTCAAGTGAAAACCTGACCAACAGTACAAAAGCATATCAAGTTAAAATATTTATAGCAAGGAAGCTGATCATTAACAATTTCCTCTCTTGCCTTTGCCACGCAGACCCACGAAGTTTCCTTCCCGCCTTTCAAAAGGCAAGCTGTTGCCATGCCCCAGCCACCACGCACGCTGGGACGCTGGAGCCCGTATCAACCTCAGATGGGACCCACTTGGGGTCGCTGGCCCAGTAATCCCTAGGGCGTACCACTGCTTTTCTACCAACTATCCTTTTGATCCTCACAACGCACACAACAGAAGCGCTAAAAAGCCAGCGCAAGCCCCTGTTTCTTTTTCAAATAACTACTGGTTATTTTGGTTAGCCCCTCCCTAGCAAACAGGACAGCCAGCCCTGTCTCCGACACGCCGGGAGGCTGGTGGTATACCCATGCTGGTGGTATACCCATGCTGGTGGTATACCCAGCTGTTTTTGCCCATGTTGCCATTCTCTTCACGTTACAATTAAATCTGCACCACTATATTAACTTCCACATATTCCACATGAGTCTGTGACAAATTACAACTGATCAAGAGTAAAGCCACCATCCATAAATGAGTGCACAGTACTTCTCACAATTTATCATGAATAAAGGCCACTCGGTGCTACCACTGGAAATGTACCAAATTGAACTTACAAAATATATTCTGGTTCCTACAACTAATTTGATCAAACTGAGTTCTTTCACATCTTTCATAAAACACCACACGGATGCATTCACGGTCCAAAAGCCATGAGCTCAAGCTATAATGGTCTTCCAATTTTCTTGAACCTCAAAGTAACACCACTAACCAACCGATCATTGGGTTCCTTTAAAGCAGCAGCAAACTAGGGCAGTGTCTAAGAGTTTATACACTCTTTCAAGACCAACCTCAACGTTCTTGCATTGTGGTTCAAACTATCAGTAGTCTGTGTGGAAGTAGATAAAAGCTCAGAAAAGTGTAAAAACCCCTAAAGATAATTAAAAGCAGTAAAACCAAAATTAGATATGTCTTAGGTTTTCCTGTCTATGGCATCAACTTATATTTTGAAGGATGACACTGTTTCACATTGACAGCATCTCTTTAATCTTGCATGTGAACAATAAGAGCTCAAAATACTTTATTTATTTTGGTGTTGGAAAAAGAGGCAGGAACAGACGAACATAATTACGGAGATTCCTCAATATTAAAATGGCTTATCTTGCCACCCTGTTTATACTCTCCAGCCATCCTTCCCACGGGCATTCAGCATCTGCAGTTAGCATGAGCCAGCCTGACTCCAAGAAGCGCTTTCTTCCAGGCTATAAAGAACAAATAAACAACTGAAGCAAATCTGCTAAACAGCAATCAGAGCAAGGAAGTTTTCACAGGCAGAGGAGGTGGGAGAGCACTGTCTATGGCTTTGGTTTCGTGGGATCTGGGCAGAATTGGAAACAGCTGAGACCATGGGAGTACAGACTGGTAGAGCCACAAGAGAGGACATCTGTCCCACCCCCAGATGCTGGGATCCAGGCTATTCCTTTGATCTCTGCTAGTCTGATCCTGACTTAGCCTTCAGCTGTCAGGTAGCCGACGCTGGTGAGTCAGATGCTACGCAGGGTAGGAAGGGTGAGAACAGGAGGGGACCGGGCTAACTCATGATTAATTCAATTTGCAAACCACTCACCCCTGCACCCAACCAGAAGCAGCCTCAGACAAGTTATTGCCTGACCAAGACACACCTGCTATTCCTTTCCTATATCTGATATTAACTCTGCCCATCAATTTATGGCAACAGGAGAAAGTGGGCCAAACCCCTACACTCCCAGCTGCCTGCTGGCGTGACTCAGTGGGCTCCTGGAAAGAGCATTTCTAAACGACCTGCCTGCCTCGTTGGGAGACAGAAAAGTGACACGCTAGATACAATGCGTGATTCTTCTGATGAGCTGGTATAATACCTCTGTTTCATGAAGAAACTTTTAATGCCAACTTTACAAGTTTCACTCGAGAACATGCCCTGGGCATGAACCACGCCACAAGACACTCCTTTCCTCAGAGGCTGAGCAAAGGGAATCCCTTATTAAGGGTAGCTAAGGACCAAAGTACGGCAGGACAACGGGAAAAACAAGACACAACAAGCAGGGCTGAACTGCAGCCTCTCAGAAAAGAAAGCACTCACACAACCGTTCAACTACATGTCATATAGGGCTGGGACCAAGCGCCACCACCCTGGAGAGCTGGACGTTTGTCAAACCTACAACCATGTCATCTCTTTTATTCTCACACCAATGAAGTCTCAGGGAGAGGTGGTCCTTTCATTAAGGGCAGCGTAAGTTACCAGAAAAGGCAGTAACTGGTGAAGAGATCCTGTTATGGGCCTCAACCAACGTTCATGGAGGAACTTTGCACTGCTGAAGGCGGGCGCAAACAGCAAGCACAGGGTGCAACTGCTGTTGTTTTCTTTGATAACAAGAAAAGATGGTTCTGATTATGTGATGGCTTCAGAGGTCAATCCTCCTCCAAGGCACTCACTCACATCATTTAATAAAAATAGCAGTATTGTAATAAAAGCCAATATTTAGCCCTGGGAGACTTCTGAGAGTTTGAAAGAATTTCTTGCTTGTGCTGCTTCAGTTCCAATAACTCACACATGAGCATCTTGCTCCCTTCTTCCAAACCCTCACAAAACATAGTCCCAGGCTAAGAGAAGTATGCTGAAATTCAATAAACTGTACATTTCAGGAATGGGGAGACAGGACCAAGCTGTAACTTCTATAGTAGACACTGCAATTAACGAAGGGAAGCTGCTCCTTTGTGAAACAATAGTATTGCTTCAGGAAATATCTTTCTCTGACTCTGAGATTCAGTTATTTTCATCCATATAACTCAGGGGTTAACTGTTTAAATAAATCCATCATTCTATTTGCCAATAAAAATGATGATGTAGGACTTGACCCAAAAAAAGAAGTGCCCCTAGTCAGTCCGGGGAAGGGGCGGGAAAAAGAGCCTGGACAAGACCTGTTTTTAATTAAACAAGTGTTAACAAAACTGAAGCTCAAAAGGAAGAGGAACTAGACTTCATTCAATGTAGTGCAGGTGACAGAAGGTTGGAAAATGTCTTTGTTGACTCACATAATTAACATCTAATAAGTTTTCTAAAACGCTATAAATCAAGACACATTTCAGGCTACAGCAGCATATCTTTCAATTGGGACTGCTTAACTCCATGCACTTTGCCAAACCACTTACATGCTTTTATCCTCCAAACAACTGTTAGAAGGATGATTAATTCTTTTTTTTTAAAAAAAAAAAAAGAAAAAAGAAAAAGCTATCTTACCTTTGCAGAGTCATGTTCAAATTGCCTGTACATGCCTTGATCTTGTTTTGTGCTTCTAGATGAGTCATCCCGTCCGTACTTATCCCATCAATGGTGAGAACCACATCGCCTATTCCCACATGTGCTCGGGCCGCCTTGCCACCATCATTAAGCTGAAACATCACAAGAATGGTAAATGAGAAACTTGGATGGTTTATGTCCATAGTCTCAGAACACAGGACCACAATATCTTACTCACAGTGCTGTTTCATAGAAAGAAAAAGGAAAAAAAAAAAAAAAATCCTTTCTCCTTTGTGAGTATGCCCCTGTGAAAGTTATTGCACCATCTTTCTTTCTGGTGAAGTAATATTCACAGGTTCTTGTTCTTATTTCACTTGAATGACAGGAAAGTATCGCACAGTATTGCCTATTTTTCCAAAAACTCCACTTCTACTTTACTGGCTGAGTGCTGCACACACACACCGAGAGACGCAAGTAGGGATAGGCAGTTTTCTGAATACCAAGTTCCAGCCTCTTATCTCTTCATACATGGCTTTTTTCTCACAAGAGGAGAAAGGAAGGCTGTAAACCAGCTTTTTCAATTCTAGGTTTTTCCACCTAAACAACCTCTTCAAAGTTTATGTACTTGTCAATGACTCCTCATGTGCATGGAAGACTTCATTAATAGTGAAGCTGACTTTTCCCCAGCTGCAACTACTAAAAAGTCAAAAGTTCAACGTCACAGACATTTCAGTTACAGGCCTCTATTTTGCCTTTCTCTCAATAGGTTTATAGCCCCCAGCGACCCACAGTATATTCAGACCAGAATAAGAAAGGCCTCTTGAGCAGTCTGCATCTTTGATCAAGGTCACTGCCAAAGTTCAGCTCCATTGCCTTTGGTCCACTTGAATGAAATATCTTGCAACAGA
This sequence comes from Anarhynchus alexandrinus, assembly GCA_008711295.1. Taxonomy (NCBI): domain Eukaryota; kingdom Metazoa; phylum Chordata; class Aves; order Charadriiformes; family Charadriidae; genus Anarhynchus; species Anarhynchus alexandrinus. The sequence continues at coordinate 133,036 of VUYV01000216.1, read as the reverse complement.
AACCTTTGTAAAGTTCACATTATTGACCTCCATTGAACAATAAATTAATCTTTTCATCTGATGCCACTGAATTTCAACTCGTTTCATTCCCAAGAACAGAAATAAAGCAACACATGGTAAGATCTATGCACTGATTTATATCCTTCGTCCTCAATCTGCTAATCACTTCATAGCTGGCTGAAAAGAGCAGTCCTGGATGGCGCAAATTCCCTCTTTGTTTCCAGATGTATTTCCTGTCTTAAAGCACAGAAGTTGTAGCTGCTTGTGTTGCGCATACAAAACCTCACAACTCTTTCCTTTGCCTGCAAGCATGAGTGGGTTCCTTGAGGAAAGTGCTATGTTTTAGGGAGGTGCTGCAAACAGCAGAGTTATCCTTATTTCCAAAGGTGGAGTCCACCTCGGGCCACGGTCATGCTCAAGTAAGCAACTTCTGAAAGGGAGGAAGAAGGCAGGCTTTCATCTCTCTTGTTTTTTTAATTGCCTTTGTTTTAGTTCATTCAGTAGGGCCCAAGAAGTTCTGGTTCCTTCTGGTTCCTTTTGACAATGGCCAACCACAAAGTACAGTCACCAGTCTCCACAGAGGCTGGGCCTTGAAAACTGTCTATGGCCAAGGGGTAGAAATATGTGAAATATTAGGAATTCAGTCTTTGCACGTCTTTGTGTATGAACAGTCATTTACCAGTAAACCTGTGGAAAGTGTCCCATCAGCCTACCTGGTATGGTTAAGGCTTTCCTAAAATCTCAGACTATAACACATGACAGCTGTGACATGTGGATTGGACAGCACTGGAAGACAAACACTTAAACAGAGGAAAAAGTATTGCCTAATGCTGCAAGACAAACGCAAAACTCCAAAAATATATAATCTGTCAACATATAGACTGAAAGCAGAAAATGCCACATTCAGTGGATCATGGCTGGCATTTTTTAAACATCAGTCTATGTCCCACAGACACCTGCAATCGCAGTCTTTAGCAACTAAAAAAAAAAAGATAGCCAAAAATTCAAACAAACCCAGAAAAAATCCTTTCCATTCGGTGTTAATCCTATGCTATCAAATATACTACTCTAGTGAAAGGGGAGGTCTGGGATGTAGGAAGACTTGTCATCTCTCAGACTCAAAATAGCAGCCAGTACCTCAGCATTGTAGGTCAACAGAGCAATTTTACCCAGAGTTGAAACCAAAGGGTGCTACCACGGGAAAGTTAGCAGAGCAAGTCCCATGCAAGGAAGAAAAGTAGAAGACAAACAAAAAAGGAAATGCACTAATTTCAGAAAAACTTCCTGACTTGCTAAATTCATCAAAATTACAACTTGTATGGTGCATCCTTTTACAAAAGGCTTCAACAACAAAGCCAGAATTCCTCTAAAATTTGGTGTCCATACCCAAATTCTGAGCTAAGAGAGCCAGTTACTATAAAACACATATCAGGGAACCCTATAAGCATATAGAAAGCTATGACCAACACAGCTATTTATAGGGAAGCTCCTCAAACCTTTGGGCGAGGGGTGAAACCTGCCATAAACAGATCCCTAAACCAATACGTTATGGCATGCTGACATTTGTCAGCAAGGTCTGGAAAAGGGAAAGGAACGTAAGGGGGCTAAAAGCTAAAGGTCAAACGGATCGCTGTGCTTCGTGATTGGATGGCTGAAGTGAGTAAAATCGAGCTTTCCCCGAAGGTACGCAAATGCGCATGATGTTCACGCATCGTAATTCGTGATGAAAAAAGCAGCCTACACACATTCAGCAGTCAGGCTTCAAAAGCAGTCTTCAGGGTGGCTATTTTCATGGGGGGGGCAGTGGAACGCCTTACCATCCAAAGTAGTATAAAATAAAACAAATTCATTAAAAAAAAAAATTATCCCTTTTTTTTTGTTTGATTCTGGTGGCCAACACACAACAACCCACAACTAATCACCCGACTTTCAAGAGGTCACTTAAACTGTTGCCTACTGGGGATGAAACTCTTTGCAAGTACACATGGGAGACAGCTGTAAAATCCCTTCAGCGAAACCCCCGGCTGGAAATCCCTGAAACATATGGCTGGAAAATGCACTCCGGAGATGGGGAAAAAAGCAGGCAGGTCCCGAGAAGCGTGACGAGTCCCTGGCTATGTCCTCGAGACCCACCATGCAGGCAGGGGACTGAATCTGCCTTATAGGTGAGGCTGTCACAGGTAGACCTGAACAAACAAATTACTGGACAAAAGTGTGAAGAACTGCATGTACAGAGGGATGCCAGACCAGCAATCTCCTTATCTAGATACAGTGAATAAGACTTCCAAGTAACACCTACGGATTTCGGATAAGAGATCTGACTAACCAAGAGAGGTGAGGTTGGTACTTCCAGGAAATCTCAGCCAAAGCACGAGTCTTCCCTGAGAGTCCCAGCCAGCACCCTTGGCTTGTGGAGCGCCTATAATGAAGTTGGGCTGGAGCTACAAGGGCAGAGTTTACCACAGATGCAACAGGAATATAATCACAAGAACAAGTATATAAAAATAAACAAACATCTACACTGAACACAGCAGGAGAAATTAGAACACTCGAAACAATTAAGGATCTTTTCCACACTGCAGAAATATTTAGCCCCAGTTTTGACACTTCTTAGACTTTGTAAATGTATATACATACTTGGGATTACGTATGCAAAACTGTGTACATATTTGAACCAAAACTGAAAGAAAGGTTCCCCATATTCCTTGCCACAATGGAAACTAACTCCTTCTTTCTTTTTTTCACTTAGATTTTGAAAAATCCAACAGATTAAGAAGATATAAAAAGATGTAGGTGCTACTATATATAGGAAATTTTGAAATGCTATTTATAAATCATTACTACTTTTGTACCAATTATTATTTTTTTTTTGTCCTGTATGAGTGATTTTGTTTTTAAACCCCAAATTTAACCTTAGTTTAGTAAAATCATCTGGCATCGATCACTGGTGAACTACAGTATTACCTGTGCCTAAATACCAAAAGACTAGTAAACTGATGGACAAAAGCAAAAAGAATACCGAATGCTTAATTCCTAGTAGGAAAAAAGCATATCCTTAAAACACACCTTTATTAAACATACCCGTGCAAACAAATGGAATCAATGCAACAAGAAATACGCACAGAAGAGTATAGCATTAAAATTATAAAACTGGCTACCTATGCATCAAACTAACTTCTAAGCATCACAAATATTCTTGAAATCCTTGACGGATCCGTTTTAATTCTGCATTTACAGCACGAGGCAAGTTTTTAAAATCAAGCATGAATTACAGCTACAAAAAAACGGGACTGGTTTTGATGTTAACCACCGGACTTTAAAGCTACAAAACTGCCAAACCAGAAATGTTTCCTCCTACGTAGTTAGTTCCCTGTCTCTGTACTCTGGGAAGCTCATTTGGAGACGGAGGGGGAGGAAAGGAGGAGAGACATGTCGTGAGCGGGCACCTGCTGAGACCAATCACCCCCGCAGCCCCCAGCAGCAAAACCTCTTTTCCTTCCCTCAGCAGCAGCCAGCTTCGTGGCCAAAAGCCAAAAACCAGCCCATGCCATCCAGAGATGCTCAGGACGCTTTCTAATAAACATAATCACCAATCTAATATTAGATTTCAGTTTTGTTTGACCAAAAAAAACAAAAAAGTTTTTGTTATTCTTGTTGTTTTCAACATTAGAATTCTAAAACTGCAAATACTGTTCTAAAATACGTTCCAAATGGAAATAAACCAGAAGTAAACCATTTCTTGATCCAGCTTGATGAACTTCAAAAGCAACAGTATAAAAAGTAATCTCAGCATAGTTCTACGCCTCAGGTTTTTGAAAGCAAACAGCCCAAAACACACTGGACTACAACTGTTTCCTTGAGCTAAATTTTAGCCAGCCTTTTATTTCATTTTGCAATAGCCAACATCTAAAAAAAAACCACCAGATTTTTTACTATTACTGTCAAGCTTTAATGAGATATTTTAAAAGATCCTTTCCAGGAAAATTGCATGTGTGCACATACACACACATCTATCTCTGAATCAATGTAATTTGTAGCTTAACTAATTTTTAATTAACTTATAACCATCTATTCCTCACGTGACTAAGAAGAAAACTTGACAAGCATCTCTTCTTTGCACTGTCACTATTTAGCCTTCATGCAGTAATAAATGAAATACTTACTTACATTGCAGTTACCCTTAAGACAAAGGGCTATTTGACTAGAGATGGAAGCTGCCTTTTATCTTTTCCATGCAGTCTGCCTTGAATTAATCTCTAGCTGCAACTGGCTCGTGTGATAGTGCATCACAACCACTCTCCCAAAGAAACTATTTCACTGTCTGACAGTAAATAACGGTCCCCCCCATCACACATACATCCTTCAATGTCATCTCCAACTTTCTCTCAGAATGTAACTCATTGCTCCGAATTTAAATTTCCCTGGGCTATCTGAAAACCCTCCAGCTTGATTTTTAGCCCTTGAGCATTTCTGATACGTGGCTGCCTACAGCAATTCAGTTTAAAGACATGCATAATTAAAGCAGAAGTCAACCAGACAATGATCTTTGTATCATTACTGCTCTTGCTTCTCTTTCAGTCTACGTCCTTCCCTGTAACGAAGTATTTTCAAGGATTAAAAAAAACCCAAAACACAGCACACCCATGTATGGGAAGAACATTACATAAGAACTTTGCAGAATCAAAAAATAAAATAGTCTGTTCTTAAATAAATAATAAAATGTACTAAATAAAAGAAATCTCTTTTATCAAATAACATCCTGCCTTTTCACACAGATGTTCAGACCACAAGGGCTTTATCTCCCTTGCTGCAATACACTTTCTGCAAATATTTACACTCATTATCTGTTACTGCCTTCTTTATGGCTAGCCTCATTTCGCCTGACCAAAGTGCCACCTTGCCCCAATAGCCAGCATGCTCTCAAACCTACGTAGGGCTCAAAGTACACTAGACAACACCCCTTCAGTGAATTGCTGCAATCTTGGAGAAGCAGCCCTTACTGTATTTCTTGAGAACACAACCTTGGCCCAGAACGCAAAGAGGGACATGCTTATGCTCCGTAGCTGCACCGGCTCCCTCGCAGGAGTTCCGTGCGTCTGACCTGACTCCTGGATGGGTGGCCCCAGCACCACAGAACCCGCAGAGGCAGCAGTGCCCTGTACTCTGCTCTGACGCCTGAACACCGTGAGCTCAAATAGGGTATCACAGAGTCATAGAATCGTTTAGGTTGGAAGAGACCTTTAAGATCATCCAAGTCCAACCGTTAACCTAGCACGGCCAAATTACCACTAAACCATGTCCCCAGGCACCACATCTACACCACATCTTTTCCACACCTCCAAGGGTGGTGACTCAACCTCTTCCCTGGGCAGCCTGTTCCAATGCTTGACAACCCTTTCAGTGAAGAAATTTTTCTAATATCCAATCTAAACCTCCCCTGTACCACCGTGCTCCAGCGCGCCCTACCTAATGGGGCGGCTCACCAAAGCCCTTCCTCACCTCCTCCCCTGCCAGGGAGGAAGCAAAAACCCAGCTCACACTCCCACCTGATTCCCACCAGGTTTGGGACACTTGGGATCTAGCTTACCACTTCTGTGTGAAAAAAAAGCCCCATGGCAGCACCTGCTCTTTGGGGCAAATAAGCTTCCTCTGCGCTCAATGGAAACCGAGAGCTGTATCATATTCCTCACAGCCTTTACTACAGCAATATTATTCGCATAGCCAACAGATTAGCCATCCAGCCTCGATACTCGCTTCCAAATCAAGAACGTACATGCCAATTTTAAAGTCCAGATCAAATTTATACAGCTGAGTTATAAGAACACTAATGCAGGGTTTGCAGTGGGAACCGCTGACACAACCAGCTATAAAAGGGGTTATGAGGCAGTCCTGCAAATAAGTTGAAGGTTTCCCCCAAACCAAGCAGGGATCAAAATTAGCTTAGGTCAAAAAACCCTTTTGATTACCAGAATATTTTGCTATGTATCACTGTCAGGAAACCCTGCCCTCACCTTGCTCCAGGAGGCCATCCTGTGTGCTCCTCTAAGTTTTCACTTCCCTCCTTTTTCTTACCATAACTTTAAAAGTGCTTCCAGACTGCTCTATAAAGCTGTAACGTAAGGCGTGCACAGGATGCCAATAATCATTAAAGACAACATGTAAGGAGAAAAAAAAAAAAGTATAAGGTGATGTACCAACTCACCATACTTCTCAGTCTGGCTGTAGACCCCAACAGCAGATACCACCCCAGCCCTGGCCAGAGGGCTACCTACACCTCATGGCCTGTCCTCCCAGCTCCTCCGCCTTTGCTTCATCCCTTTCCCTCCACATGCAGCTGCTCCCTCGCTGCTCTGCAGTGGTGGCTTGGCTGCAGCAGACCCACACCAGCCCTTTGCCTCATCGCAGCTCAGGGGAAAAGGACGGGGAGAGCCCACAGGCATTCAGCCATTCTGCCAGCGAAGAACCCACAAAACCATCTCTTGCATTTCATTCTCAGTTCTGCTATGTATCCGCAGCAGTAACCCCTGACAACAACACACATTTCGATGCAATTGTGCCAGGTAGTCCCACATTCAGAAATTACGTCAAACAAAACCTAACACAAAGTTTGAGCTTTCCCTCTACACAGACATGTCTGAGCACACCTGTGGGCTCACAGGTTTTACGAGAAAGACACATGGTTTCAACCATCTCTCTTTTCTTCTTAACGTTTTTCTCTTACTGTATTTCAACCCTTAATATTTAGCTGATGCCCTCCACAAAGAAGAAATTTTAACTTGCTTTTGCACTTACTTTAAATAAAATGTTACATACACACATCCATCACTCTACCCATCCTTGCATGCACCAAACACAGAACTGTGCACCTACAGAGGAGCATGAGAGGACATTAGCTGCTAAAACCAGAAAAGGCACCACATTCTGTTACTCTCTCTTGCACACGGTTGGCTTGATGCAGAAAAGAATCCAAAAATCACAGAATCACAGAGTGGTCAGGGTTGGAAGGGACCTCTGGAGATCATCTAGTCCAACCCCCCTGCCAGAGCAGGGTCACCTACAGCAGGTTGCACAGGATGGTGTCCAGGTGGGTTTTGAATGTCTCCAGAGCGGGAGACTCCCCCACCTCTCTGGGCAGCCTGTTCCAGTGCTCTGCCACCCTCAAAGTAAAGAAGCTCCTCCTCGTGTTTAGATGGAACTTCCTACGTTCAAGTTTGTGCCCATTCCCTCTTGTCCTATCACTGGGCACCACTGAAAAAAGACTGTTCCCATCCCCCTGGCACCCTCCCTTTAAGTATTTATAAGCATTGATAAGATCACCCCTCAGTCTTCTTTTCTCTAGACTAACAAGACCCAAGTCCCTCAGCCCTTCCTCATAAGAAAGATGCTTCAATCCCCTAAGCATCTTAGTAGCCCTTTCCTGGACCCTCTCCAGCAGTTCCCTGTCCTTCTTGAACCAGGGAGCCCAGAACTGGACACAATACTCGAGACGCAGCCTCACCAGGGCAGAGTAGAGAGGGAATATGACCTCCCTTGACCTGCTGGCCACACTCTTCTTGATGCACCCCAAGATGTAAATTAAGTTTACAAAACAGAATGACAACACAACGCACTGGCCTTTTGGATACGTGCTCTTTTATTTTTCAACCAACTAACGCTGAACAGATTGACTTCAATGCCAGGGGAGCACAGCAGAAGCAGCAGCCCTCAGCTTCCCTTGCTTGCCCCAGAACAGGTTGTTAATAAGCAGGAACAGTTTCCACATAGCCAGAAGGGCTATTAGCCAGTGCCATCTCTCATCTGTCACGGCTGGACTGATCATGCCTTCCCTGCAGCTCTACTCTTCCATCAAGAGGTTTCATCTCTGCTACCTCTCCCCCTTCCCTTACAACAGCCCATGACAGCCCAACAGCTGCAGGACGTAAGGAAGCAGAGGACAACAACTTCACAAAAGGTCCCTTTCAGCTTTTATTTTTTACATAACACCAATACAGCATCATCACTGCAAATTCGGTAGCAGTTATTAGAAAGGACGGTCCCTGCTTTTGACCTTGCCCGTATGAAATAGAAGCAGTTAACTACGCACACAGCAATAAATTCTGATACATTTCACATATTTTACATGTAGCTTCAACTTTTTTTTCATGTATTGACATACAAGTTAAAATTGGAATTCAAGGGATTATTAAAATGAGTCAAAATTCACATTCACTTCACATGAGGAATAAGGAAACCAATCTGTGCAAGTGTAGCTCTATTTGGCATCTAATAAGACTAAACATCTGCTCTTGCATTTCCAAGCCACTCGAAGCATTGAAGAGAATGAAGAGTTGGAAGGATTGTCACCAAGATGGGATGGGCAATACTGAACAACAGGAGAACTGTTTGCAGAAGAAATAATGTCACAAAGTCAAAACCCAAGCTGTCAAAAGGACTGAGGCAAGACAATTCAGACATCATGGCTAAAATCATATTTGCAAGAAGAACGTGGGCAATTCTAAAAAATATATGCTTTCCAAATATATAAGTGATGGAAAATGATTTACAGCCAAGTGCCAGAATGTCTGCAGATATTTAAGACCCTAAATTAGTAGCTTTCACTAAGCCTTCCCTCAAGGAGCTCAGTCATGTTCCCATGCTGCCAGCGCGCCTTAGAGCCCTATTTATTTTAACTGGCTCTCTCCTCTCTGAAGATTATTCTTCTGTTCGGAGAGTTTACAGAACTAATCCAGATTTCTCCCTGGGAGACTATATGCCAGTGGGTAAAAATAATGGCCTACTTAATTTCTCGGAGAGACAGAAAGAGGAAATGGAATCAAAATGTAGCTAGAAACACAACGTAAACTTTGTACGGCTGCTTTAGCCTTTTGGAGCTACAAGTCTATAGAGTCTCTCTCTTCCAGTTATAGGGTTGGGGTTTTTTTGGATGCCAACACAAATTAACTCCACAACCAAAGCACGCAAATACTTGGGACTGCTGAGGAGGCATCACCTTAGGAGCTGCGCCATTTACATCAGAACAGAAGTTTAAGTGCCTGTCTCTTTTGGAATAAACAGTTTGGAAAGTTACTTAGGAAGAGGTTTATTGGTGGGGCCTTCTGAACTACCGCAAAACAAAGAAGAGTTATAGTTTTCTCTAACAGAGCTTAAGTGTGAAGTGGTAAAAGGGACTGAGCTCAGCTTCTTCCAAAGAGGACATTCGTTTCCATACTGTAAAAGGCCATACACGTGAAGATGTCTGCAGTGCATATAGTGGTGTACTTACTTCTGAACAGGATTACTTTTATTCATTTACAGATGATAGAATTAATTCCACTAACTGAACATCCTTCTCCTTAATAACCTTAGTAGCCCAATACCTGTCATCTTGTTTTCATGTTCTACGATTTAGTCCCTCTTAATGGCGTATGCCTTTCCTGCATCAAACATGGTGCAATCACCCTATGCCTTCCAGAACACCCAATTTAGGAATACAAATAGAATAATATGTTCTACCGTGTAATTTAAAAGGATTTATTTATTTATTTATTTATTTGCCTTGGAGTACCTCTTACAGGAAAAAGAGGAGCCTCATACATGGAAGCGGTGAGAAGGAAACGCCACTAATGAAGCAATCCCACACGTGAAAGCAAAGCAGAGGAAAGCAAAGCAGAGAGACAGCTAAGTGGAAAAGCGTGAACCAAGAACTCATCTGACAAAAGCTAACAGCCAGTGGCAAGAAAACGCTACTACAAATTGAATCCCTTCCGTTACACCAGCCGTTGTTTCACTTTCTCCTATCCAGAAACAAACCAGGCATGCATAAACACGTAGGAAACAACCCGCTATGCTTCAAAGAACCGAGATAATGATAAGCTGCACCGCATAAGTACAGAGGAAAACGGAGGCAAGTTCAGGCGCTGCCAGTATTGCTCGGTGGCACAAACCATCCGTCCAGGGAGCACAGCTCACCTGGATGCCATCCCAGACCGGCACTCTGCAAAAGCTGTAGCAGAAGTCCACTTCCAAGGTGAAACCCAAGCGCAGCAGTGAGAGCCCACCACATCCAAACCCCACAGAAAGTTTTGCCACAGTTAGGAGTGGCATATTAAAAATAAATAAATAAATAAATAATAGAAGCAAACAAATTCTGTTAGCATTATAACCAGCAGCCTAAGAGGCTGGGATCTCAAAGCTACATTTCTGGCAGTTCTCCTTTGAGCACGCAGCTCAGCACCCAAGGAGAGAGGGCAGAAGAAACGCATCAAGGTGCAGAAGCTTCTCCAACTCAACTGTGCTCCATCAACAGAGGGTTCACATGTTAAGTATAAAGGCACTAATGCTGACGGCACGTTGCTTTAGCAATGCAGAAGAAAATGGCAACCTTAAACACGTGAAATGACAACTCAGACAAATAAGCGTACTCTGAAGTGCATGGAAAGTAACAATTAAACCAATTATGGCTAATACACTGATGTTCCGAGACATACTCCACATCAATAAAAAGCACAGTTCTATATCTACATGCCTTAATTTAATGCAATGGAGAGAGAACTCCTTAGGATTCATCCAACACAAACTTCTAGCACGAAGAAATAAAACAGAAATAGGAGACATTAGTAAATCCTAGTGGTTATCTTGCCTTTTATACGTCAAGGGAATATTATAGCAGACATTTATTTTAAGCCAGACACTTATTGGCTAAAACCCCAAAGTATAAAATACTGCAGAAAAAAGTCCAATAAAAAATCCTCAGAAAACAAGAAACACATTTTAAAGGAGTTGCACATAGTTTAATAAATTCATACCAGCTGTTTATAGCTAAGACACAAAAATCTCTATCACAAGCTAATAAAGCTCATGAGAATATGTAACAATTTCAAATTTAATTTTCCATTTCTAAATTACAGATATATATATATACACATATACGCAACACTGTTTTAGTTTACTTGACTTTAAACATCACTTTTACATGATTTGTTTATACAGTTCCAGGTGTGGGGGTTTTATATATACATTTATTTATAGACATATTTAAGACACTGGATATATTACTATAGATGGTGTTATATATTCCTCAAGCAAATATTTATGTATAAATAAATATTAATTTTATACACACACACCTATATAAATAAAAAGTCATTTGTCCTCTTCTGCTGAGGACCTGTATGAGAAGACCACGTAAAGATTATCAGCATTTTTTTTTTAAGGCAGCATCTGACAAAAAGCGCTGGTCCAGAGAAAACAGGCAGCTATTCAGGACAAATACTCATTTTAAGTAAGTTTTCCTTACCACTCAACTGCCAAATGCATTGCAGACATTTAAGACTGAATATAAACCCATGCGAAACTTCCTTACTAAAGCTCCAGAGAGGAAAATGCTCATGTACTTGGTGCCACTATGAACTTCATCTAAATTTCTTGCTGCTTAACAGTCTTCTGACTTTCGCTGCTGAGAGTTGCACTGCAATTGCTAATCATAATAACCTAAAGTTGGTCTTGCACCGCGACATCTTTTTTTCTTACTTGGACATCTGGAGATCCAAAAGTTACGCATGCAACTAAACAATGGATAAGGCTGGTTATCAAATAGCTCTGAAAAAAACAATGAAGAAAGCTCAACCCTTCAAATTTACTCCCTGCAACAGTCACAGAATCACAGAATGGTCAGGGTTGGAAGGGACCTCTGGAGATCATCTAGTCCAACCCCCTGCCAGAGCAGGGTCACCTACAGCAGTTGCAGAGGACAGCGTCCAGGCAGGTTCTGAATGTCTGCAGAGTGGGAGACTCCACAACCTCTCTGGGCAGCCTGTGCCAGTGCTCTGCCACCCTCAAAAGAAAGAAGTTCCTCCTCATGTTTAGATGGAACTTCCTATGACTATCACTTGCTCTCAGCCTATCACTGGGCAGTGGAAAGTGACCGGCTATTCAAAGCCTGGACTTGCAAAGGAATCCTGTAAAACAGAGCCTGGTAGTCACATTAGCTCTCTTGTGACTTTTTCCTTTTTTACCACCACCCACACCCTAATTTGTATGTCATGATCTCTGACCTCTATAGTACAAAAACTAAAATCAGGACATTTTAAAATTAAGACACAAAAAACTAAATTCACCCTAAATATTCATTGTAAACTCTACTTCATTATCACATCTAAGGAAATAAAAATTTAAATCATTTACAGGCTTAAATTTTAGGACTAAAACCAAGACTGCTACAGCATTCTGAGAAAAAAAAAAAATCCAATATGCACAGCTAGTTACAGGCAAAGCTAGGAAACAAACCCAGGTTGAATAATGCAACATCAAAACCCAATATCGACTCATTTCTTCAACTTGATCCATGACAGATGATATGGAAAGTCTGCAGGTTGGGTGTTGTGGTCAAACCAGGACATTGGGGATTTTTGTTTGTTTGTTTTTACTGTTGCTGATAACAGTACAAAATATTGATCGCTCGCACAGGAGCCACTGGCGTCCATGTGACTTACACTCTTCTCATAACCTCTAAGACCTACATACGGCCTCTCGAATGCTTCCAAAGCTATTCAAGAATAAAAGCCTGACCATCACACAAGCAGGAGGCTTTTGATAAACATAATGCTAGAGCCTACCTTCACACCTGCTAAATCCACGCAATTTTTTAAGCAGGTCACTTCAGGCTTTTTCACTGCGTACCCAACAACAACAACAAATCTTACTGCAGGAAGACTCATGCTAGATGTCAAATAATTTCTAGAAGTAAATGTATTACTTCTAGAACTGCTGGAAATAACACTTTGGAAGAGTTTTATAAGTAAGTAAATAAAAATCAGTATTTATTGTTTTTTTTCAGCTTGCTTTTGCATGAATTCTGCATCAGCTATACCAAATGAAGAACAAAGTTTCTGACCTTTATAATAATGTCCTTTTCCACCACTATTTTGGTGGCGGCCTTGAGGGCTTGTTCTTTCTGTCTCGCCATACTACCCTGAATGTTACTGAATTTTGTATACCTCAAGTTTGTGCAGGCCACTTGCGAGGCAAGGCTCTGGTGAAAGCTGGGAGTGTGAGCCACTACATACCCTTTGCCAGAAGAAAGATGGGAAAGGCCTTTTCAAATTGAAAAGGTATTCAGAATAAATCATCAGGGATGTTCACTGCTGAAAGCTTATCCTCAAAAGAGATTCTACACACTGTCCAAATCCAACAAAAATTATGCAACTAACACGGCCTCTTGAATGCAACGAAAAAGTACCTAGGGAAAAAAAAAAAAA
>VUYV01000216.1:84882-110989 GCA_008711295.1 Anarhynchus alexandrinus | reverse complement strand
TCTTCCGATCTAGCCTCTGTTGCAAGGGAAAAAATTTGAGAGAGTAAATCATTACAGAAATACGGACTGCACAGGTCTGAGCACCCTCCATGAGACCGTGACACCAAACCGCAGATTTCTGCGGAGAATTCTACTTGATGTTACGCAAAGTTTGAGCCAGATATTAGCAAGGCACTGGGGTGACAATTTTGTACTTAACCCTCCCCCCCAGACCCCTTGTACCTCACAGCGTTGTCTAGAGACAGCAACTGCATTAACAACAGCACTTCTAAAGAGTTCAATACAAAAGGCTCAGTGTTCACACCAGTAAAGCAGAAGGCAACGTGGTCTCCTCCAGGGCCACACATCGAGCCAAGCGTGTTGCTGCATGTACCCCTATAGGCTGGGAAATAGCAGCGTCCAAACCAGGACTTGTGGGGAGGGCAAGGGGAGAAATTGGAGCCCTGCAAATGTTTTCAAACAAATGCATGAACACGGTAAGCAGACGTGGAGGATGATGGATTCAGGTACTTCAGCACTCTCACTAGGATGCTCGTTGACAGAAGCAGCAGTAACAGGGTCAGTCCTCCCCTCCCTCGCCTGTGTATGCTTGTGATTGAGCTTCCACAATTGCTACTAGTGTAAGAAGTCACTCATCCAGCAAGGAATAGATTTGTTAGCCCAACCAAGAGTTACCGGCCAAACGCAACCCTATGTCAGAGCCACAAAAATAACCCCCATTGCACATTGGGACTGGTCACCTGGTGAATTCAAAGTCTCCGTCCCAGGTGTTTGCCCTTCCGTCTCCCGGATGCCGACAGTGTCCCCAGGAGAGCATCCCTCCCGAGGGGACAGGCCCTCGTTCACCCACAGGAGCCAACAGTCCAGCCACTCTTGGTGCCTTCGGGTATTTTGCCACCCCGGAGCACCTGGAGGACCACAGTTTTCCATTTATAGGAGCTTCTTACCAACATGACATTCACAGGGTGTTTAATTACCTATCAAGTACTTCTCTCATTAATTCACCAAACTAAACGTGCCAAGGGAAAGACCAGCACTGCCAGTGCTGTATTTTGTGGCAATGACTCATATTGAATAGCAGGATACCACTGAATTAACTGCTGAAGAAATTGTATTTCAAGTCCTTCAGATGCACAAGCAAACCGAGTTCACACCTTCAATCTGTAGCACTTAACTTGAGTGAGGAAGCTCAAGCCTTTGAGAAATGAGAGGCTATAAAACTCAAATACAAATTACAGCAGCACGAGATGTGAACCAGGGGAGAGATTCCTCCACAGTCCTATTAAATTGAGGGGGGGGGAAAAATGTCTTTTCTGAATAAACAAAGCTTAAAGCAGAACACGATCTTTCTTTTTTCTTCCAGACTAGACCAAGATATGAATGCAAACAAAAAAAAATAAAGAAATAGCAAGCAGGCATATGAAAATCCCGGTGCAGCTGAAAGACTGCATTCAAATGTCAACAAGTATAGTGATTAACCTGCCTGAGGTTACACCAGACCTCCCTGCTTCTCCGTTACTGTCACATGCGCTTCCTAAACACTAACCGCAGCGCCCACTGAACATAAAATAGCTGTCATTCCTCCCCCTGTTGCAGAGAAGACACAAGCAGGCTGCTTTTCATCATCCTGAGGCGCACAAGGCTGATGCAGCAACTCGACAGCAGAAGGGGCAGGTTGGAACAGCAGCGATCAAGCACAGTCAGCCGGAAAACAAAATAACTGGTCACATTCATCAGAGTCTGCTAATTAGAGCTCGGTGAAGGGAGGGCAACCCCGACCGCTGCAAATAAAGGGGCGCACGAGAAGATGAAGAAATGGAAGGTATTAGAGGAAGGAAAATATTCCTTAAGCAAAGCGTTACTACTCAGATACACTGCATAGCATCTCACTTCACATCACCGAACCCAACTCAGGTCAGTAACAAGTGAAAGTTAATTTCCCAGCACAGGTGGGGAAACTCTTATGTTCCTGGGATGGGATCAGGCAAACCTCACCAAAACAAAACAAGAACGTGCTCTAACTTCCAGCTTATATAATTAAACTTGACACTTTAATAACACAATGCCCTGCAGTTATAGGTAGTTCTCCTGGAAACCGAATTTTTAGGATACACGTATCCCTGACACTAACTGAAAAGCTGACGGTATTACCCAGCAAAAATGAAAACAAAGCATATTTTCCTGCTGGTTTAGCACAGCACGCGAATGGATGACGAGTGGCGGTAGCATAGGGGCTGGGGGTGGTACATGGGGTCAGGGGCACGGCAGGGTTGGGGCAATACTGACTTTGAGTGGCTTGATGAGATTGGGCCTTCCTACTCAAGCTTACTGGAGATGGGGTTGAGGAGCTGTCTGAACCATAAAGGCAAAACTCTCAATGCCGGAGGAAACACCCCAAAACTGGAAAAGAATTGTGAGTAACGTTGTGAACCACACAATTACAAATCATTACAAATGCGATCCCAGGCAAGTTCGGAGTTCCTGGACACGCTGCATGAAGAAATTAGTACTAGTCACACAGCTCACCAACACTGTCCCCAGATGAAAAACATCTTTATTTATTTATCCAACTAATCTGATCTCCTTTTTGGTTGATGATGACTATAACTTTACTGGCATAAAAGTCTTCTGGTTTATTTCTGCATAATTAAATAATTTTTAAAAGTCTTTTCAAATTGTAAATATCATCCAGTTATGACATTTTAATACTGTTGCCCAAAAATCCAATCGCAGTCAAATGCTTTTCCCTATATGAAACATCTGGAAGTAAAAATAAAACCACTCTAGCCTAATTTAGTGGTACCAAAGACAGTAGGGCAGTAAGGAACAGGAATGAACAGGATCACAGTCATTTATCCACAGACAGATACAGCACAGGAAATGACAGCTTTGTCTCGGGAGTTGTCGCTTTAACTTGGTTTTAAAAAACAGAACGCAACTCTGATTTAAAAAAAGCAATGGAAGAGCGAGTGATAGGGCAATGCCTCCAGAATGGACACACGTGCCCCAGAGCCTACGTGTTGAACAACGAGCTCCAACCGCGGCGTGGGCTGCTCAGCGAGAGTCTAAACTTTCATCTAGTACTCGGAGGAGATGAATGCAAGTTATTTAAAACCACGGCACATCGAGCTGGCACATCACTTTAATACTCTGCCTATAGATTATGTTACAGCTCTGCTTTATAATGGACCTTTAGCTTCATCTCCAGCTCTCCGGTGAAACGGAGCAGACAGACAGAGGGCCACAACTTCAGGGTTTTAAGAATTATGGGATTTAGTTAATGCTTCTGCCAAATCTGGATGTGCAGAATTATCCCCCGGCAGTGCAAAATGCCATGGGTACTTGGCAAAGGGCCTCAGATTGAAGAGAGATAAAATTTACAGTGAGTAAGTGAAACAAACTGAGCTTGCAACCGAATTTAACTACGATTTGCAGCCTCTGCACCCCATTTACAGCTTCAGTCTCCACTGCTTTCTAACCGTGAACAGAAGCCCCATTTTCTACGATTTCAATGCAGAAATAAGGAAAGCATCCAGGCGCCCACCTGAACTATACTTAGCGCAAAATGAAGGGCTCGTGCGCTTTCCCGGGGCCAGCCCCTGCCAGAGATAGACGAAAACGCGCGAGGGCAGAGGCGGCAGGGAGGGAGGGCTGGGGACGCCCCTGCCAGCAGCGGGCACGTAAACCCGGGTCAGGCGGGACGGCAGGACGAGGGACAGGCTGTCCCATAGCAATGACATTACCAGCACACAAATTTCACGTTAAAGGGCAACGTGAAAACAGCACAAAATACCAAAACACTGCAGACTGCTGCTGCTTCGTGTGGTAGGTACCTAATGGGAGCACAGCGCCTGTTATGTACAATGTAAGAACCGCAAGGAGAAAAGAAAAAGGGGACCTTTGCCACTCGTTTGCAAGTGGCATTTAATTTGGCGACGAAACTCATCGCTCCTTGTTGGCTCCCCCAGTGAGGGAAGGGGCTTGCAAACACACAAACCCAGCTGGTTTTCACAGTAAGTTCAAGCACAATTTAGCAGTCGCCATTTTTTGCGATGCTGACAGGTAGGAGAAGGGTCAGGCCATAGTACCCCTTTCCCCAGTAAAAGGCCAGCACAGATATGGCTTTTCCTGGGAGCAAGCGTTTGATGCTGGACCAAAGGTTGTGGTGGCTGCTTGCAATATACGCACGTATACACCCACACGCCCAAATCTTCAGGAACAATATAAATACATACTGATCCTGAAGATTTTGGTAATAGTGCTGTGCTGAAAATTTTTTTAAAGGCGTTACCCCCGCAGATATTTATTACCACCTCTGTTTCAGGGCTGGTATGCATCAATAAAAAGCTGTACTAAGGAAACCACCGCCGATTTCTCCTTCAGCCTTGCATGACAGCTTTCCAGTGCCTGCTGGCAGCAGGTCAGCTTGTACTTTGAACAAAAAACTCAGTGTTGCAACATCTCCCTCCTCATCGTTCTGCAGCACTAAAATAAAACATGCAGAAAGACATGCACATACGCATTTTGGATGTCTACATTAAACCATAATAAACATAAAAGGCCACTTATGTCAACATGAGTCTGTTTCATCCTTGCAATAACTTACAAATTAACTCTTGAAGAACTTCAAGACATTCTTGACAAAAGAAAACAGTGTCCTAAATTAAGTTTCAAAGTCCATTAATAACTCGAAACACTTTCTAAGGAGAAGCAAAGTAATTTTTTCAGTCAACTGCTGGGGAGGAAGAGCTTGTTGAAAGACAACACTTTGTCCTCCCCTCAAGGGTGTGGCCCTTTGTATTTTGGTCCTGGCATTTTATTGCATTTTATTTTATTAGCCTGGCTCAAATAATCTAAGATTTTCTTTTTTTTTCCCCAATGTGAAAATATTTGAGGTCTGAGGAGAGCTCCAAGTCTTAGAAGAACCGGAGGGGAGGAGACAAGACGAGGAACAAATTACAGTTTCAGCAGCATTCAAAACCAGCAGTGAAATGGAAGGGCAAGGCATATTTACAAGGATAAAACCACCTTTCTTACTTCAGCTTTGCTATAAGGGGGAGGGGGGAGCAAAAAAAAAACCAAAAAAAAAAAGTAGTTTTCCAAGCAAGAAGGGAGAAGGGAGAATACAGAAAAATGTGGCTTTAGTAGATAAAACCTGAGTAAAAACCAGCAAAATGTTGAAGTTATGGGCTCAACGCTGCATGTTTTTAATAAATAAATGGTTAAAGCAGGTTAGCCAAGCAAAACGTTTAGATGAGACTCTCCATCTGCTGTCAGAAAAGGTTTGCATACTTTTCCACAGGCACTGTCATCACTACAGCGTCCATCCGTGCTCTGAAGGTGGGACCTCCAAGCAGCATTTCAGCGCTTCTCACTGCTCCGTCTCCAAAAAACCCCTTTGTATCGCAGCAAGTCTGCATATTGGCGCGCTGAGAAAGCTGTAACCGTCATCTGTCAAGCTGAACTATTTCTGCTTGCACAGTTAGTATTAAGTGCCCAAGTGGAGAAGAGGAGTGGAAGGTAAAATCATTATGGTGACTGCTTACAGTAGACAACTACTCCAGACTGTGCGTAGGGATCCCAATATCTGCGTGTCTGAGAGCCAAAAATTCAGCACCTGCTCAGATATTAAAGCACGAGGAGCAGAGTTGACTAGAATCAGGTATTTGCCCACAAACACCACAAAATTTCTCATGCAGCCTGAAGAAACACAAAATATTCACTCAACAGCCAAAATCAGTTCTATGCCATATTCTTCATCTGTCTGTATGTCTCTGAAGCCAAAGTACATTAATAAAAGCGAGGAAAATTCTCTTGAAAACAAAGGTTCTATTCATCACTTATGAAAATATTCATTTACTAGCATCAAAATACATTTTAATATGTGGAAAAAACAGGATTTTTCTAAGCTTTTCTTTTCTAAGCAGTAACTCTTTGTATGCAGACTTCTGTTTGACCGGGAAATTTATGAAACTCTGCTAAGATATACAGGAAACGTCAACAGCATCACAACAAACGCACAAAGTGAAGCATTTTTCCAAGTTTCGCTTCAGACTTTATCTCGGATTTGGGATAAATTCCCTTCCGCGAGTTTGCACTGTCCCAATTAGCCGCAGCATACAAGTCTGGGATGTCCAAGCAGCTTGGGGCCGAGGCAGGACCCCGGGGGAGCTCTGCAACGCCGCAGAGATGGAAAGGGCGAGCGCCGTACCCAGAGACAACACACAGGAGATGCTCGAGTGAATTACTGTCCGGGTGAGCCAAAGGAGGAAAGTTGAGGGGGTATTAACATTTCTCTAGCTGATGAAAAACAGACTACAAAAGGTACGAGAAACAGATTGGTCACCATACAGCTTTCCACACGTATCCAGCTGCCAGAAACGCTGAATGGCACAATTCAAAACGGAGGCGTCGTGCCAGCTGTCATACTTCTGTATATAGAGAGCGAACCAAATGAAGAAAGGAAAAGATATTAAGGTTAGAGTTTCACTTCAAGGGAATGTATTAATTCCACTTTTTTCCACAATGTGCTAGTTAAAAATCCAAGAACTAGTTTAACTTACGATACAAAGCCCATTCTTACACTGAAATTCAGTTTTCAAAGTAAATGCATTAGACATGCAGATGCTCAATTGAAATGACGTCCCAGTGATAACTGTGCAGAACTGTGGTTACACATTTGTCACATTCTGCTCTCAGTTACTTCATTTTAAACAATAGCATATGGAGACAACATACATATTTGTAAACATCATTCTTTCTCTTCTGCAGAAAGAGAAATAATGAGTTTACCTCTATTACAACCCCTCACAGTTTACAATGACTGGGCCGAGCCCAGATATTTATGCAACACGATATAGATTTTTTCCATACCTTCTCCCAGCATCTTTATGTTTTAGTGCCTTTTAAAAGTATTAGAAATTTCTAAATCAAGCAATATATTTCCTATACCTCCTCAAGAGAGGTTCAGGTTACTATTATGTGCATATCTACTTTTCCTGACGTTTCCTCGGGATCTTGCCGGCCTTGCTCCATGCCCTACTTCCAAGGATTTCCCCACACATGACACATACTATTTAAAACAGCAGCGAATACAACAAAGAAAGAAGATTTCCGGAGTAACACACATTTTTCACTGGCTAAAGATGCATCTCCCCCAGATCAGAAGAAACCAGTGAAGCTGGTCCAGGAATTCTTGAAGGACAAAGGAAACCAAAAGCTTCATTCATTAAAGGGCTTAGTCCACATAGCACAGCAGTTTGGATTAAGCACGCTCATGATGGACAACATACAGAAATAAGCGTATGTATTCATCTTCCACCTTTTCCATCTGGATATACTGCAGGCAGAAGAGACCCACCACATTCCATCCACAGCGCTCCACCTCAGTATTTCACCACCGCACAGAACAGGGCACCGGGCCGCTTGTTCACACCCGCACGTTCGGTAATCAGAGAAAGAAAATTAACAGTTCAGCTCTCATTTTAAAGCACGGAGGGACCTTGTTCAGCATTTCTGGCAAGTCACATCCAAGAAATTCATGAGGCCGATGCTCCCAGCCGCCTGCTCCTCTCCATGCCACCAGAGGTGACCCCACAGCCTCCGACGAAGTCCCGAGCAGGACATTCCCGCACACCTCCGCTGAAGAGCCCCCTCTGCCCTTGAACGCTCTGGGCTCGCAGCAACTTGCAACGCCTCGTGAAAACTAACAGAAAAATACTTCCCCCAGAGCGCAATCTGTCAGCGGAGAATTCATTTACGACTTGGCTGAACGAGTTTCAGGGCACCGAGGGCTTCCTGGCAGGCAGGAAGAATTATTCAAATCCCACTTGAGATTCCCCACCCCCAGCCTTCGCCCTTCCTTTTGCTTTGCCTATGGTGCCACCAGAAGCTGCAGCCACCGTCAATAACCAGCCACTTTGCCCTACTTATTTTCCCAACAGGGTCAAATCCTACTGCACATGCCACGTACTGTTTATTTCGGAAGGTCTCCGGCAAGCCAGCTGCTCTGCAATTCACTTTACCGCATATACGTGAAACTGCACACGCTACACCCCAATAAAACAGCTTTTAGACCGTCAGCAACACTCTGGTCACTATGTAATCGATTTAAATACTTGGATTTGATGCACCGCTTTCAGAAACATGGAGATTTAACGTGTCGTCTGTTCAATTACACAGGCAACCCAGGTTATATGAGATCTGTAAAAATTTGTTTCGGGAATTAGGAAAAGAAACCCCAAACACGAGAAAAATATTTGGCACAGCTCTGTGCCCTAAAGTCCTGAAATATTTATAATGCTCCTTAACCATAGGAGCTAGCACTGCCACCCTCACGCATTCAAAAACCATGAGTCAGGCCCTAGAAATAAGGAGTGTTTTTTAATCTCACGATTTTAATGCCAAGATACACTCTGAGGTTTTTGCTTTTCAACTTACTTTTCTTGAATCTTCAATGCAACACTGAGGGTTTATTTCGATGATTTAAAGTGAATCCAGATTTTGATACAAGCACATCAACGCAAAGGACTGGGAGCTTAACAGCACCCACCCCATCTGCTCCCCTCCCAAAAATTCACCGTTACTGTGACACTCAAAACATCACCAGCAAGAGTATCTCTGGGTTCCTCTATAATCTTTACCTGAGCAATCTTCCCATGGGCGCCCCCCTTGGAAGGGCCACTTTAGGAACATCACTCCAGCATGCAGGAAGACAGTGAAAGAGGTCAAAGACAGCTACGGGTGGTCCCGAGTAACATCCAGCTGGGGTTACTGGTGAGGATCTCAAAGCACTTCCTCCTCCTTATGGTACGACTGGCAAAACAAACTCAGCTCTGTTGTGCTGCAGTGTGGCTCCTCCGATGACACAGATTTTGGCTTCACTTTAGTTCAGGCCTTTCAACAACTACTCAACCTTTACTCTTCCTCCCAGCGTGAAGAAAAGGGATGGGGATGGCCTAAGTGATATCTTACGGGTGATTTTTAATCAATACTTCGCTTTTAGACTGCATTTGTTGCTGAACAGAGATCAACTCAAAGAAGCTGCTACTTTCTTTACAAAGCAGTTTAGTCCTATTGCATTGTAACAGCCTCATGGGCAAGAGAAACCTAAACCTTCCATGCTCTCCTGGATCACAACGGCCTGAAGTGGCTGAAGGAGTAGAGCCGCCACTATTGCCATGAAGCTGGGAGAGCAGCAGGGATCCAAAAGGTACCGAAATCCGCAGTTGAGCCTACATGCCCAGGGCGGGCACGCATCTGTGAGGAGACCGAAAGCCAGAAGCCACCTCTAGCCCCATCTCACCACCTCCCACATGTCACCAGCTACAGAATTTTCCCTGAAGAAGCCAACAGTGCTTTTTGGGCTGGCAACCCAAAGCCTGCGCGTGCTGCTGACGGCGTCTATGCTGGTTCGGGAACCCAGCGGTACCCAAGTGCTCTCTGCTGCATAAAAGAGCAGCTTGTTTCTTGATGCTGAAGCATTTCCTGCAACCGTACCGATAAAGGAAAAGCTGCCACGTGGTCTTACCTTTCTGACTAAGCAGAAAGCCAGTGCTGGGCATAACGAAGCCAGGACATACTGCAGTCCGGCAAGGACTGGCATGGTAAGGAAAAATTGGAAGGAAAAGGATGGTTACAGAGTTACAATGCAGTACTTATGCAATTCAAAACTCAGGCAAGATATCCCTATAAATACTTATACCATCTGGTATACAGAGTCCAAAGCTTCCATCATTTTTCATTTGGAGCTTTCTGACAAATACCCTACATATTTGATTTTAATAGTTTTGTGTAGTTTCGTAGTTTGGGTTTGCTTTTTTGTTGTTTTTGTTTTGGGGTGGGTTGTTTGTTTTATTTTTTTGATACCTAGCCCTTATTATTCCCTTCATTCCTATCCCATCATACACTTTTCTGAACCCTAAACCCTGTTAATGCCACAAATAATAATGGCTTCTGAACACTATTTCTCTTAAATGATAACCAACAGCAAAAACACCTGGGGTAGACTTATTTCAGCAGTAAGACAGATGTCTTCAGGCTAAGGAAAGCAAGGGGAAAAAAAAAACTGAAGGCAGTACAAATTGTGTTCTTGCAAAACTACCTTAATCTTTATGCGAAAAGAAAAACAGGCAACAAATCGAAAGACTCAAACCTATTTGGCAGAAACTCAAAAAATGGCACTATAAAACCAACTCTGATTCAATTTGAGTGGTTAACAATCTTAAATGCCGAAGTGAGGTATTTCCTAACTCATAATGCCCATTGTTATGCATTACGTTTCCCAGAATTGATACTAATATTACATAAATGCCGTTGCATCTAAGCCTAAACTATTTGCATGCCATCCCTCTCAAGCGTACGCTTCCCCTGAAGCACAGCAGTTACGCATTCCACAAAGCCTATCTTTATCCCCTTATTCTGGATAACACTTTTCTTCACTTTTTCCTCACCCTCTTGTGAGGTCTCACCTCTCCCCCATATTCAGCCCCCACCCCACCACCCCAAGTCAGACAGGAGTTTCTTTCAAAGGAATGAGTCTGAGCTGTAGGATAAAGGTGGACTTGTACCAGGTAATCATCAGCAGGGCAAAGCAGGACAGGAGAACCTCTGCAAAATCTCATTTGGTACCCTGGGGATACGTTCTTTGCCAAAGAGAGCAACAGAAGTCCAAGAGAAGGAATGGGGTAACTGCTGAGTTAACCAAACTGGTGTAGATTAGGATATGCAGTAAGTACAGAGTTGCACACACAGCCAGCCAGTGACAGAGGAGGTATTCAGAGTTATCAGAAGCACTCAAGGCGAGCCGTCCTGTTGATGGGATCAGGAACCAGTTGACGTCAATGGCTACAGTGTCCAAAATTGTATACGTATACCCATCTGTCTCCATCACCATGCCAAAAGCGCGCCTTACATTTGCAAGGAGGAAGCAGGGGGAAAACACAACAGCAGTTTAGCCTTCTCCAGCAGCAGAAGGTTGCAAAGTAACATCAACAGCCACTGGTTTGCCCTAAATCCTTACTTTGACTGCTGTAATCAGAGTTTCCTGCGAGCAATTTCCAGTTATTTAATCCCACACCATCCAGGACAGAGTTATAAACTGATCTGGGCTGTCAACTGCAACAGCAGCAGTTTTCATCAGGTCAGGTATCAAAACAAATTAATGTCATCTGAAGTTTTAATAATCAGCAGTTTCTACGTTTTAAAGTTCAAGTGTAGATGTGTCAATGGAAGAAAATACTCTCACAGAGGAGCCACTCAACCAGCCAGAGAGTATCACGTTCCCTCTGACGTAAGAGGGATGGTGATACTTTTATCCAGAGAGATATCGCAAGAATTCAAGTCTCCAAGTGCACACCTCAAGGAAACCATCTTTAGGTTTTCACCTAAATTCTAAATTTCACCCGAATTTTCAATTCAGTGAATTGCATTTCTAGACATATACACAAAATTTATACTTTCAGTCAAAAAAACAAGTTAGCTGTATTTTGTTCATAAACTCGATTATTTTAGTCAATAGTTCAGAAGAGACAGTTTTACAGAACTACCCAAAAAAAGGACCTGATCTGAGGCATTAATCTCTAGCTTAAGAGTGCAATAATTGCTTACTGCGAAGAGAGATAAGGGGATAGAGCATCTCTACAGCATTTTCCAGAGCAAGGGATAGTGAAACACCACCACATACCTAATAAGCAAAGACTCCTCATCCCCAAATGCTACTAAACCACTTGATTTAGCCCTATAGTTTTAGTGATGGAGATTGACTGGCTGGTCAAAGGTCTAGCTCTCAGGATGTCATACAAATATCTCTGCTAGCCACTCTTCTTATGGCTAACAATCACTGGCTGATGCCTCTGAGAGAAAGTAGAAAGTTGGCTGGGAAAGGTCAATTGTCTCCTCCAAGCAAGTCAATGTTTCTTCCCTTCTGGTAACAACAGTCCGAAGACCCAACACTGCAGGGTGCTGAGCAGCAATGCACACCAACATAGGCTGAGCCTTCAGCAAGAGTCATCTTATGGAGGCAACTTATATGCCTAAAATCACACATTTGCTCAAGTGTGTTTGCAGCACCAAGGCTTGGGTTCTTAGCATTTACAGGATTACGCTTGATCTGCACAACAGCAAAATAATTTAATTTACAAATTGAATATGCTCTCCGAGGAGATTCATGTAAGCCCCTGCTGCAATGACTTTTGCTCATAGCCAGTTG
The DNA here is from genome assembly GCA_008711295.1 of Anarhynchus alexandrinus. Classification (NCBI taxonomy): domain Eukaryota; kingdom Metazoa; phylum Chordata; class Aves; order Charadriiformes; family Charadriidae; genus Anarhynchus; species Anarhynchus alexandrinus. Next base: position 98,781 of record VUYV01000216.1, on the reverse strand, counting down.
CCAAAATACGACAGCTGGAAAGTGGAGAGAATAGACTGTATCCATAGCTGACAAAAGCTGTAATTTAATAAGCATCCAGCGGCAGTTTTCACAGCTTAGTACACTGACAGACATGTCCTAGCAAGTCTGGCTTCAGCAAGTCTAGACTGTACAGTCCCCAGGTACCTGCCCCCACCATCATACCAGCAGTCCCAGCTCCCGTGGCCAAGCCTGCCAGGCTGAGTGAGCCTCTGCTGCACCAGTCCCACCCACCATCTCTGCTTAGGACACTGATGGAGGAAGAGTTTTGTCCGTGGAGTAGGCTTTGGGCTCTGACATGGAGATGCAAGCACAGGTTTTCTTCTACCAACCTTCTCCAGGAAGTGATTACCACTGACGGAGGGGTGGGGGCCAGTTCACATACAAGAAAAGTGTTAGGTATTACATGAGTTTATTCCCATTTTATTGAACTGCCAATGTTTTGGGGGTTCCCCCCCACCCCACAGCTCTGTGGATTAAGAGAGGACCTAAAGAGGACAGGAACTCAGGCTGCCAGCTAGGATGCAAAGCTGCCTGCTCTCCAACCACAACAGCTTCCTTCGCTAGGTTGACTGTGTCCCCTGATCACTATTGACATGGCATTTGATCAAGCCATGAATCTGGACAATCAGTCCCTCACAAAGAACTAGTACTGTGTCCCCTGAGGGCTGAATATACTCCATTTGTCAGAATACATATTTTGGGAGATGCCTTTTCAGTCGTGAATAATTGCCAACAAGCCACCGTGGACACTAGGCAGAGAACACTCTTCTTTGGTCTGAACTCAAAACACTGTGATTTGACGAGGAGCTGCAGAAAGCCGACAGGAAACAAGAAAATTTACTCTACCCAAGATGTCTGATGTTTAAAGCTTTACAAGCCTTCCACTTCCTTATCGGTCTAATAAAAGCAAGCCCAACCCAACTTCCACAAGCTTTCTGGTTTGTTCATCTCCACTGTTTTTTTGTTTGCTTTTCTGTTTGGTTTTTTTTCCACCTTCGTCCTTTTAAAGGCATTAGGTAAAGAGAAATAGAACAGCACAGAAGGAATAGCTTAGATACATAAGCAAGTTGGAGACAAGCAGTGCCATTAGTCTACCTCTCCACGTCTAGCACAACACCAAGCTAAGTCTAGAACCACAAAGAGACGAGGTAGAAATCACTGGCGAGGGAGCCTCACCCTCGCTCCAAAAAACCCCAACAATTTTGGCCTCCTACTTCACCGGAAAGAAAGAAAAGTTTCATTTACTAGCTGCATTGGACTCAGAATTATGCCTGGCTTGTCATGTATAAGATGTACATTAGAAAGAAAAAGCTTTAATAGCAGATGTACCATAAACTTTGAGATTGAGCTGTTCTGTCTGGCGGAGAGAGCTTTTGCACAGCAAAGCTGCTTTTTTTTTTTTTTTTTTTTAAGGACTCTGAACAAATATGTTCTATAGCTAGAGTTTCAACAAGGTGACACCACCTTTTATAACAACAAAAAACCACTTCTATTTATGTCTGCATTTTTCACATTTACAGCATTTTGCCTTTGCTCTACAGAATTCCTTTTTAAAAATCTCAAATGCTATTACTGCCAATGCGACATCACACTTAACAGAGACACTTCGATTACTTTCTCCACAGATTTAATAAATTTTGGGTGCAAGAATATCTAAAGATGATCCGATTACATTCATATACACAAAAGCTTGACAAACAGGGAGTTTTACCCTCCTGAAATTGATACACTTTACATTAATCCATGGTTAGCATCGAAACCACTATTCAAGCCTCCAAAAGAACTATGAAATAATTAATACAAAATTTCTGTTGCCTTCCCATGGTAAGTACTTCACATTGTTCAGAGAAAGAACTAGATACCACATTAAGTCATCCCTTAATATAGACCAGGGTAAGCCAAACTTCTTTCATATCCAGTTAACATGCAAACCATTTGACCTTTCCAAAAGGCCCACTAAAGACCTGGCAAGAGCCACTTTTTAGCCTACGGGACTTCACACAAGGCATTACATTTTCCTTCAGGGCTTTGTTAGAGGCACAGCTGACAGCAATTGCGAGAGTTCATACTTGCAAATACTTTCACCTATCAGATGCAATTTTCTCTTGCTTGTACTTTTACTAAGCTTAACTGTTTAAGCTGAAGTTTCTAACGCAAGACATTTCTAACTTGAAATGAGATAGGAACTATAATGATCCATGATAGAAAAATACTATGGACTATTCCAGTTGAAATTTTCTGGCCTACATTAAAAGAAAACACCACCAGTCTCTTCAGGAATGCACGGCATCTTCCTCTTTGAGTGGAGACTCAACACTTCGTACATCTTGAAGCTTGATATTATATAGGCAGAACAGTCACCCAGGTGTCACAGAATTATTAATTTCATTCCAAGTTTTCTGGACTGTAAAACACTGAAGACTACTGTTTTCCCTGTTAAATAAAAATAAGGGACTGACAGCAGAAGTCTCTTCGTGCTCTGTGGCTGCTGACTATACTTTACACAAAAACTACTGAGCATATTCCATTAGTGCAGCACTTATTCATCTGCCTTGAGGGTGTGCATCACGATGCAGTCTTCAATTTATAACATGCTATTTTGTCCCCCTACTACCTCTCTCCTTGGGTCAGCGTACACAAGAGAATATGTGATGGGAACTGCACTGGTGTCTCAACGTGACAAAAGACGGAAAGCTACTGTGTGGGGGACACCATCCCATTAACTGACAGTGTCAAAAGGTGGGTGATGAATGAAACAGAGAAATGAAAAAAAGAGGGTGGGAATACCCCTGTGCAGTGTTATGCAAGTCATTTAAATGAGACTTTTTACAGCCTGTCCAGTAAGAGTGGCCTTCATTCCCCAACCTGAAACCTTAGGTCTGCTCTGCAGAAGTGCTCGGCGGGCACAGGCACGCAGAGCTGGCTGGCGCTTGAGTAGCAGTCAGTCACAGAGTAGAACTGCCCCTCCTCACAGCTGTACCAAACCTAACAGCATCATGGCTTTGTTTCTCTCTTCCTCTGTTGCATCTTCCTCCTTGTCTCTGAACTTCATTTCCACATGTACCTCGTTTTAAGCAAGTCATTAGAGAGGCTGCTCTTCATATCAACACAGCACAAGCTCCTTTCACCCACTTTTTTCCCTCCCTCTTAAGAAGATGAGACTGAATTCCCACAGCACAGCATTACCAGCATGACCATGCTCCTGAAGAAAACCCTTTTAAGAACAGTTCCTGGAAGCAAACTTGTCTGAGAACACCATCATAGTCCTAATCCAGACCAGTATAACCCACAATCACCCACTGACATACTGACAGCAGTAGCTCGTCTGCATTTAAACCAGGCTAGCGCAGTTAGTGACACTCAAACTCTTACCCATCAGCTCCGTCTTCATCATCGCACATCAGAGCAGCAGGACAGGATAAACTCCTTAGTACAAGGTACAAGCAAGGCTTTATGTCAATATGGTAACTGAAGCTACCTGCACCTCAAAGGACTCTGTGCCCAAAGTTCACAGCCTTTTTCTTCCACCCACGTCAACTCGTCTAAGAAAAGATAGCACCTCTCTCCGCAAATTCAGCTTGAAGACCTCTTACGGAAAGGGAACCTTTTGTCATTTTTTCCCTACTTCTACCACCCTGAAGACTGGAGTCAAAGACTCCTGTCACACCAGCCTTAGCGGCGGCCTCTTTTCCTTCTGTCTCTATGCTTGTAACAGCCACTTATGGAAGCAAGCGTACTCCTAGTTCTCATATTTGTTCAAACAAACCTCAGCCTCAATATTTTTTTTTTCTTTCTGAACATTGGCAGGAGGAATATCATCACCTTTCCCATATTTCCACTCCTTTAGGAACGCGAGAGACAGTTTTCTCTCACACTTTCCCTTATATTGATAACATATGAAATCTATTCTTAAAAAGTCAAAACAAATGAAAAAGCGCCAACAATGTTATCTCCTGGCTCCATACCAAAGCCAAACAAACAAACCTTTCAACACCATGTCTCTTCTCACAATGCCTTCTGATAGCCATCGGCCAATGAATAATGAGAAAAACAGTTACGCTAAAAATAGCATCTCCAAACGGTGGGGAAGTCGACAGAAGTTGTCAGGCCTCCAGGGCCAGATATTCGCAAAGAAAACATGCCTAATTTTTTTGCAGTTACTATTCAATAAATTGTCCTGCTTTTTGGCCTCTGGAAGGACTGCCAATTTTGCATCTGCTCTGAACATCTAATCAGAGTTTATTTTTTCACTACATCTGTCTTTGAGAAGCGGACACTGCAAACAGATACTTTAGTTTTTCCATCATGAAATATTTAGCTTGTACTCGTCATACTGTAACTAAACTGTCATTTATAGGGGGAAAAAGAGTTACCAGCATTTATAATGTAAAAAGAATATGTTCGCACATCACATCAGATATCCCTCAGCTACAAGCTCATTGGTTCCTTTTTCCCTCCAGTACAGCCAGGTTCACTTTTGGGGGAATGACATCAGTAGAGGAACTATTTTAAAATAAGTTAGCTTCCTACTTGGTCTGAGGAGGTTGTCTGACAAATAAGGTCAGGAACAGACGAGACGCAGGCGCTTTTCTTCCGCCTCTTCTCCCCCCTGCCCTCCCTTCTTCCCAACCCCACTCCAGTGATGGTCTGTCTCGCTTTAAACTGCATAGCAGAATAGACAAGGGAAAGGAAAACAAATGGTATGAGGAAACGTGGCCCTTTTCCCAATTTTCTGCACAAAGAGGTTAAACAGTGGTGGGAGAAGAGGCAATCGGGGAAATTACGTCTGTACCAACCGATCTCTCTTTCCATCTTCAAGTTGAACAGAGGAGCTCTCTAAAGAAGGATGTTGCTTGCAGGCAACTATGCAAACTCTGAAGCACTAACCAGCACGCTTCAGACTTTCGGAAGACTCGCTCATATTAAACCACTTGTGCAGCTGGGAGCTTTAAAATCATCCATATTCCACTCAGTTCCCAAAGAAAAAACTCCGCTCCTCCAGGCCCCGGTGCGGAGAGGATACAGACTTTGGCACTGGGAGCTCATTTGTCATTCTCGGTTATTTTTTTTTTTCAGTAAACCACATCTTGTAAACAGAATTAAACAGAACAGAGTAACACTTCTCGCATTATGCCTTGGCTAATCCCGTCCATTTCGTAAGCACTGATAGCTCGCGTAGAAGCGCAGCAATTATTGCCCTCGGAGCGGGATCAGCAGGTGAGCGCTGTAACCTCTGCCAGTAGCTCCCACCCTGGGCCAGGAAACCACGGTAGCGGAGCACATCTTCAGCTGTATTTTGTGCAAACCATCCCAACTCAGTAGCAAACCAAACCAGCCCAGCAATGCCAGCAGCTGCCAGTTAGGGCTTAGCTAGCAGCTCTCAGTAGCTTCCAGGATGAAGCATAAAGTTACCGACGCAATTATCACTGGCCAGGCCAGCAGTTGTTCTAGTGTTTCTCTCCTGTTTCACATGCCTGCTTGAAAGACCATTTCCCCAGTCCTCCACTGCAATAACTTATTTCATACTTAAACAAAACTGGATTTTACTGGAAATGACACGTTTGGCTTAATAAAATAGTTCAAGGGGAAGAGGCTCAGCCAAACTCTAGTCAGTCAAAGCCAACATGCTCTAGGTCCATTCAAAGCATCATTTTCCTTTATTCTCTTCTCATTAACATTATTTTCACAGATGTTAACGACTTTACAATACCTTGCTTCCAAACATTAAGGCGGCCAAAGGCCAAACCTCTGAATAAGCAAACACTGTGTAAAACCTATCATATGTGCTCCATCCACGTGGACAACTTGCTGAGGAACCATGTATGTACCCGGGCAGGAAGGAAGGAAATCCGGAGAGCAGAGGAGACAACTCCTCTGATAGTGACCTCCCAATACCAGCGGGAAGAACGTCAGTATGCTCACGTGGGATGAACGCTGAGCAGCTGGTGTGCTGCACGTGCATTCCCTGCTTCATCCCAAGGTGGGCTGCTCTTACACTACAGCCTGGATGTACTGCTTGGTGACGGAGTCATCATCGTGAGCCTTCCATCAGCTATAAGCTTGCAACAACAACACAGAAAAACATACTGGAAACAGATGAAATAATGAAAACTGAAAAACTGCAAAAAGAAGGGGCTGTTTCTAAGGGGACAGGTGTGTGTGTTTGTTTGTTCTGGTTTTTGGTTTTGGGTTTTTTTTTTGAAGAGGCAAAGTGACCACTGAAGCAAGAAGCAGCTGCGGGGGGACACTGAAAGAAGTTGCAGTAGAAAAACCAGAGCTGTCAGTCAGGTCAAGGATTTCAAGACAACCGTATTCCATTAAATTCTTACAGGAGGAGAAAGACAAATAGCGAAACATCGTCTGAAGGAACATGGCTGGAGTTGCCACTTTTAAATACAAGAAAACCTCCTATGTATTTGCATTAGGTGGGAGGGTATATATTGCACAAAGGCTACATTACTGTTCAACCTATAGTTTCACTTCAGTATTTCCTTGTTTCTAGCAGTAAACAGTGCCATAAAACAGTCAAGCACTGTTTAGAGACTGCACCACAAAATTTTTCATAGGCTACAAGCATTTCAAGCATACATTTAGAACAAATATCTAAACCTCTCACAGGTCATCACAACATAATGAAGACATCATCAATACCAAACACTATTTATTTCAATCTGCAGAAGACAGCAGTTTTTACAACTCTAATGCTACAGTCGTGCTTACTGATCTATTCTGATTATGTTAATTAGCATTGGCAACTAACCAACTCCCAAAAAAGTAAAGCAAATATAATGTTAACTCAACCTCTGAACAAGTATATATTGTTTTAAAAGCTACTGTGTTGCATATAAACAACACAGACCACTTTGTAGATATCATTAACCCCAAACTCTGTAAATATAATAAATAGCATGCCCAAAAGCCACTCCAGGATTCCTGCCTAGCAGTGTGTTCGGATTACTTTATCTCCAAAACTGCATTTCTTTATTCTAATTCAGCAGAAAAAACAAACTCTTGTGCAAACAAATCTATAAGGCAAAGATCTATTGAGTGTAGATCAATGTTATTCCCAAACTGGACATATCCCTAGCATCAGTAGGATTTATCCAAGACCACAGTTCTATATGGATATCACCAATAGCAGCTCCCCTATTATTGCAAATCATTATTAAAAACAAAATAATTCAGCTGCAATTATTTTGGTCCAATAGTCTTTTTTGACCCAGCTGGTATTTAGCAGAACATCCAGCAATTTGGGCATAATATTTTGCTCGGAAATAATTGAGAAACAAGGAGGACCCATGATGTAATTCTTGCGGTGTAGCCAACACTCAAGAGCATTGGGACAATGCCTCCCAAATCTACCAGGTGGAGATGGAGATGCCTGTTAAGTAGCTGCCTTTTCAGTGGTCTGCACTGATTCAGAAACAATCAATTTATTCCTATGAAGACAATCCCATTATGGGAAACATCATTTCACATGACTAAATATATTACAGATAGACGGACAGACATTAAGCTTTTTCTTCCATAGGGAAGAAGTCTCAATCTTAGTAATTTCCTACAATAGCTACTTTACAGCTACCAGAACATAATTAACCTCTCATCTCAATAATTTGTTGTTATCTGCTCTAACTTTCCATTTTTCAGTTTTGAATCACGACATAGGTCTTGAAGGAATAAAGAGAACTGTCGCTTCTTTAATTAATGTAAAATGCCATGAGGAAAAAGTAAGAACAGCAACTCAGAATAATCTAAGTTTGCATACCTCGGCTCCAGTAATTTCTGCCTTCTTCACCGCCGGCTAACTGGTCACAGTTTGCAATCTCTTGTTACACAAGTACCACTACAGAATAAACTACCTGGAAGCCTGACAGTAGTTAGATGTGGTGGCGCAAGCCACTTTAACACTTGGCTGTTAATAAAAGATGTATATCTACCACCTCAGCCCACCCTTTATTCCTGGTTGAAGGGAATCCAGCTGTTTTACTTCCAGAGCTGCTTCCTTCCCACTGACCCCTCTTTTGTGAGAGCCATACCCCCCCCCACCGCTCCCACCCCAAATCAGCTTGCTGGTGTGGAATTCCCGACCTGTGCAATGGCACTCTGCGGGGCTCAGACAGGCGCCACTGCACAGGAGGGAGGATGACAAGAGGGAACGGGCACAAACTTGAACACAGGAAGTTCCATCTTAACATGAGGAGGAACTTCTTTACTTTGAGGGTGGCAGAGCACTGGAACAGGCTGCCCAGAGAGGTGGTGGAGTCTCCCACTCTGGAGACATTCAAAACCCGCCTGGACACCATCCTGTGCAACCTGCTGTAGGTGACCCTGCTCTGGCAGGGGGTTGGACTAGATGATCTCCAGAGGTCCCTTCCAACCCTGACCATTCTGTGATTCTGTGACTGTGAAAAGCCACCCCGCTGAAGTCCAGCCAGATAGAACTATATGTAGTAGGTACTACATGCATTTTTGTTGGAGTGATTTATACCACTAACTATAAGGCTACATCCCCAACGTCACATATATTAATTATCATGAAACGTGTACAGCTGTGCAAGTACACGTAGCAACTTTAAAGAGCAACTAAGAGAGCTATATTAAGTGCGTGACGTAACTGTGCAATAACTTTTGCTACTGGTTATGAAGTTGCAACTAGTCTACAATACACCAGCTTATTAAACATCGAATGTTACTGCTACCCCTGCATTAATGTTAACCTGTTACACCTCAGCTGACATTAAGAATTTCAAGTGAAGAATACAAACCAGGCTCATTTTACCTTACAGAGGCAACAAGGAATACGCCTATTTAAACTGTATTCGGTACAAAGCCAAATGACTTACTAAAAACTATCTCCAAGGAACCATACGAGATCTTAATTTGTTCAAATCATTAGTAAAAAGAGATTAGCTTTTCAGATAAACAGCTTTAGAAACCAGTGTATTTTCTGTGCTTCATAAACTGTACTTTATTTGAACTTAATTTCAAGGAGTTTAAGCTAAAGCAGGAAATTAGCCCTCAGCAGCGCAGCCAGATTCACCCTCAGCATCTAGGGGACAAATTAAAAACAAAAGAAAACCAAAAAATGCCCTCCTTGCCAAAGAACACAATTCTGCTGTCTCATTACTGTTTTGCTAAAATAATTTAATTAGCAGTCTTCAGCTACAGGAAGGCATTTATGCTTCATCAGGAAAAGAAGGGCTGGGGGGGTGAATGGTACACGCTGTTCTAGCATACCAGGAACATGGCGTTGAATTCTTCCAGCTATCGAGCCAAAGCCGGATTGGCATACCAGAACTAAGCACTTTTTTGATCCAAAGGGGGGAAAAAAAAAAAAAAGCACACCAGGCAGTCTAATATTTGCATACTCTTTAACTGCACATAAGAAGAAACAGTTCAGCTGAGGAGCAGCGCTGAGGTATAATAGGTAAATTGGAGATTGTGCTTTCCCCTCCCACGCACAAATTAGAAGTCCTAAAACCACTCTGGTCCCCATCTTTCATTACGTTCTGCTCTTGCGGGCGCTGACATTTGTCACTAGGGAATCCCATAACTAAGGCTTTTATACGTAGCTATTTAAGCCAATTCCCCTAGGCTACTCTCTGCGACAGCGTATTTAATTCCTGCAATAAAGTAGTAGTCTAGGCTAATTTCAGCATGTGTTTCCATTTTTGAAACTTTTAGATGGGAAACCCGCTTACAGCGGGGCTGCGCTCTACATCTCCAGGACAGCAGAGGCTCCTACAAGAAAGTACTACCTTTTCCTAAAACTGGTCGTTTACTATGGTTTACCGACTATAGCATTTAATTGCTCATCAGAACCCTGCACGAGTACCCTAGGCAGGCAAGAGCCTAGGCTTTTGCAAATCCTTGTCATAAGAGCGCTTGTACCATCATATCAGAAGAGCGCTATCCTCATCCCCAGTTCAAGTTCCTCATTAGTGTAGGAGTAATCGGCTACTGAACAAGAAACTGAGTTACAGTTTATCTTGGAAATCCCCAGAGTTTGGGAATAAACTGCTTCTCAACCCCTTTTTGGCTCAGATATCAGCTGTGTTCAACTGTACACAGGCATTTCTACAGCTCTCCAGTCCATTTTAGCTGTATAAAAATAATTTTGCAGAGCCAAACTGTATTTTTTTTACTTCACCAGCATAATCCACAGGTGAATAGGATAAGGCAAGTCTAAATGAACCGGCAGAGTTTGAATCGCTAGTTGAGATTAGCTAAAAATATTGCCATGATGCATAAACCCAAATAGAAACCTGCTCCCTCTCCCAGGGCAGTATCAATTCTGCAGTCCCAACAGGTGTAAAAAATAATTCATCTTTGTCACTAAACTATATGAATATGCAGGAGGGGGGAGGAGAGCTGTTGACAGAGAAAGTGCCGTTTGTACCTAAATGCTTCCACTCTGCAAATCAAATTTAAAGGTGCTGGGGTACAGAGCCATCAGAAGCCAGCTTCTTCACCCCGAGATTTCCAATGATCCTATAAATTCAATACTGCAAAGTTTGTCCCTATATTCTATACTTAAGTGCTTCAGCCATCCAAGGAAGGCTTTAAAACTCGGCCCACACTGAAAGAAAAGTCTTCCCTGAAAACATGGTTTCAAAGTAAGAAACTACCCAGATAGTGCCCGGGTACAAAGATCACATTTGTTTTGACTTAGTTCCTCAAACACTTTGATGAGCGGTTCAGAGCACATACTCTATAAAACGCTCGTGAGAAAGTGGCACGTTCACTCAGGCACATATTGACGAACAGCTATTTACAACTACCATTCATTTAAGTGCCTTTTTATTGTAAATAGTGGGATTTGCAAGAACAGACACCAGAAGATCCTTGAGCTGCTGAATAAACAAGGGCAACAGGAGTGATTTTTCCCCCCGCTGTCTCCCATTTGAACTGCAGGGGCTCAGCCCCGCGCAGAAAATCGCCTGTTTCCTGCCAGCCTCCAATCTCTGCATCTCTCTTTCTGGGTGGGAGCAGGGAGGGGAATTCAAGGGGGGGTTCTTTTGTTTGTCGCATAAATAAATGCAGATAAAACAACCACTTCAAATGAACACGTCCTTCCTAAGACAATTTTGTCGGAGCCTTCAGACAATAAAGAAGATTTATTTTCCCAGCTCGCTGCTCCCCCCAAACAGCCCTCTATGCCACAGGGCAAGATGAGCCCTAGCATCTGTAATTAATGGCTTTGCATACTTATGTCTGAAGGTTGCAGGTCAGCCACAGCATAACAGATACCCACATGCAGGCAAAGAGGCAAATGCACTTACCCGAGAGATAGCCAGGGGCATGTTGAAATCCTTGCCCCCTTGAAGTCTGAAACCCCAAGGAGCCGGGCCGACCAAAGACACGCTGTAGTTGCTCATGATGTTTAGTGTTCAAGGATCAAATCCAAAGAACTGATGCCTGTGGAAGAGGATTAGAGCTTTAAATTAAAGACGATGAAAACAAAAGGCACTGTCTACCATTCTGAAAGCTTTCTTTCTTTGTCTGTGTTCCCCTGCATAGTAGAAAAACAGCCAAAAAAACACACCAGGTCCGTCATTACTTGTGCTTTTATTCCTCACCTGCTTTCCTCCAAAGCTAAGGAAGAAGCATAACTAGGGAACTGGTAACATGGATCTGGGACTTTGAGAACTTCTGGTGCTGAGATGGTTGGCAGCTACTTCTCACTAACAAAATACTGCGTGGGGGAAAAAAAAAAAACAAACCACCCAACATGAAAGCTCATCTTAAAAAAAAAAAAAATCAATGTTTAGACAAGCATGAATTGATAGTATCCCTTAAATCCAAGTATGGAAGAAATTAGCACTACTGGCACACTCATTTCTAACAAAATGAGTGTCATATGCTGCCATGTCATCAGCTCACAGCTTGTTTCTAAACACATTATGTCTTGACAGCTTCAAAACGATGTCAAAACATCACAACTTTGAAGTTAATCAGAGGAAAATAAAATCCTTGCGACTTTCTTATTTTTATAGCATAGCTTCACATTGGTAGAACAATGCTACAGACAAATCCGATATTAAAACCAACCCTCAAATGAAAGCTGTGAACTACAGCGAAATATCCATGGCCACAACTTAACGCTGAGGCAGCAAAACCCAAGCATCTCCCTCCCCTCACCGCAAACGTGGGCAACAAATTACCTTTAAAAGGCAACAGAAGCACTCAATTGCCGTTCAGTGTCAAAGATAAGGGCTTCAGTTTCCCCTCAGATAAGTAACGTTACAATGACATCTTAGGTAGTGGATCCCGTCTATTTTTGTATGGTTGAAGCCAGGCAGGAGCACACCAGGGCGGGCTGGTGTAAGACTACACCGGGGCACAGCCAGATTCCATACTCGTAAAGGGACATTTAAGGTGGACCTTCAGTCAAGCAGAAGCAAGCGGGCTGCCAACCCCACCGAGCTCCTCAAAGCCCGTTTTCACCTGTTCATACACCGCTGGGTGGGTGAGTGTGTGTGCGAGTGTGATTTTTTTTGGAGGTGGTGGGTTTTCGCAAACGCAGCCCAGCATTGTGGACCTCCAGAGCAGGGCTGTCCCACAGTCCCTGCAGGTGTAAGGACGGACATTTAATGTCACCCCTTGAGAAAGCCATCAGTAACACACATGTTTCCCAGAGCCACGCAGATCCGCTGCTCAGACCTGTTTCTAAATCAAACGGCAAACTTTTTTCACACCAGTGGTCACTCAGGTAACCAGAACGGGGCTGGTGGCACTGGGCAGATCAGGATATATATTAGGAAGCAGAATTGGGAGCTGGTAATGGAGGTACCTGGGCAGTCCCTGACGTGCCCCTGCCTGTTAGCACCCAGCAAAGGGGCAGCTCTGACCCCAGGCACTGACTCAACCCACCCTTAAAAGTCTCAACAAGCACCAATATGCAGATGGGGAAACACTGAGCTTTCTGTGGCTGACAAGAAAAAAAAAAAAAACAAGAAAGAAACAAAAAGCCTCCACCAAGCTTGAGTTGGGACTCTTAGGGGACTCGCTCACCACTAAAGAGAGAACTGCAACTCCTTTAATTGCTCTGTGCACTGAACTCCTTATAAAAAGAAGATTTTAATGAGTCACAGATTGCTTTCCATACAAAAAAAATACGAATTCTTGTCATTCCCTCTAAATGAAATCCACTGCAGTGACAGGTCACTATATATTAGAGACTGCAGAAAAGCAAACCACATCTAGCGACCGGCACACACGCAGTTCATCGGCACAGGCAGACAGCTTTACCTATCAGTTAAAACTGAAACACTTGTGTAGTGCCTTTTTAAAAAATAAATAAATAACAGCTAGTTCCCACAACAGAGCTAGGAAAAGATCAAGTTATATTAGAAAAGGAGACTGTTTGGTTTTTTTATCTCATTTGTAGCAACTACAAACAGGAGGGAAGAGACTGCACGCTGAAATGCACCGCATCACTCTCAGCATCACTCATCTTTCCTTCCTCACCCCCTCCGTTCCGCCGGCTCTTCATCTCCAGCCTCACCGATACGCCAGGCGGGACTGGCAGACAAAGAACATCTCTTCAAAGTTCAACTTAACCGATTTCTTAAAATACGCCGGAGCAACGTCTAAGAGAAAGTATCGCAACCCACCAGCCCCGCTTCGTGTGGGCAACGTTGCGCAAACCAACCAGCTCAGGCTGAAAATTGTGCAACTTTCACTCGGACGATCAAACACTCGGCGGCTCTACTTCGGGCAGGGGGAATTTCAAACCCCAGGCAAAAGCGCTCGCAGAGCCCCAGGGACCAGGGGGTGACGGGGGGGGGACGGACGGGGGGGGACACCTCCAGCCCCCCGGGAGGGGTGGCTGTGCCCGGGGTGGGGGGTGGGAAGAGCCAGCACAGGCCCCCGTAC
>VUYV01000216.1:57890-84725 GCA_008711295.1 Anarhynchus alexandrinus | reverse complement strand
GAAAAACCCAAAACCCCCCCTTTAAAAAAAAAAAAAAATTAAAATTAAAAAGAAAGCAAATTAAAATAAGCACCGTGGAGCTTTAAAAACCCCGTCCAACCTGCTGAGTTTTTGCTCCCCACTCGCTCACCCCGGCGGCGCGGCGCGGTGCAGGGCGCGGAGAGGAGAGGACACCCGCGGCGCGTCTGGGCGGCCCCGGCCCCGTCCCACCGATCTTCTTTTCACTTCCGCCTCCCGCCGCCGCCGCCGCCGCCGCCGCTGCTGCTCCTCCCCCGGCCCGGCCCGGCCCTGCCCGGCACCGGCGGGACGGGACGGGGCGGCGCGGAGAGCGCGGCGTAGGGGCTGGGAAGCCGCCAAAACGCCGTTCCCGAGCGGTCCCCGTTTTATTAATTTTTTTTTTTAATTATTAAATAGAGAAATGCATCCCCCCACCAACACCACCACCACCTTTTTCTTTGCTTTACAGAGAAATAATCAAGGCGCACCTGTGAAAGGCGAGGACCGGCGAGCGGGGAGGGGGTGCCGGGTCTCCGTGTGCCGCTGCCCCCCGCCCCCTCCCTGTCCCCAGCCTGCGGGAAGGGGATGCTGTTGCTGATGGAGGGGGGGGGGAGGCAAAGGGTCCGTGCCCCCCCAGGCAGCCCCCGCTGTGTCAGATGTACCGCCTCTCCCCCGCGGCCCCCCACGCGGCGAACGGGGAGAGCGTTCGGGGCGCGTTTAAGGCGCGGCGACGGGGAGGACCGGGCGGTCCGCGCTCGGTACACCGCAGCCGGGGGCAGCAGCGGGGCAGAAGGGCCGTTCGGGCTAAAAGGCGACGCCGGGAGCAAGAACAAACGGCTGGAAAGCGGCCAGGAATAAATTCGGCTCGGAAATTAGTAGGGGTCCGCCGGTGAGGAGGGGAGGGAGGTTTCTGGCGCAGCCTCGCCGTGGGAGTGGGTGCGAGAAACCAAACTGGTTCTCAGGTGACACTCAATCAGATTATGTTATAGGATACACTTACCTGTGAGCAGAGCAATTATTTAACACAGAGACTATCATAGAAACATAGAATGGTTTAGGTTGGAAGGGACCTTGAAGATCACCTAGTTCCAACCCCCTGCCATGGGCAGGGACACCTCCCACCAGACCAGGTTGCTCAAAGCCCCATCCAGCCTGGCCTTAAACACCTCATCCACAGCTTCTCTGGGCAACCTGTTCCAGTGCCTCACCACCCTCAGAGTGAAAAATTTCTTCCTGATACCTAATCTAAATCAGTTTGACGGTCCACAAGTTTGCTGTGTCTGAAGCAGGACAGACCATCTGGGAGAGTGCCCTGCTGAGCTTCACAGAGCCGGGCACCACTGCTGCCACCTCACCGGAGGCAGGGACAGGGCGAAGATGAAGCCATAGCAATTCAGTTTCACCTGTAGCTGCACCGCACCGCCAGGTGAGGCTTGAGGTTCATAACTGTCGTACTTCATGTGCATTAAAAGTCATTACGAATAAAAGTAGCTGTGAAAGAAACGTGCATCTAACGAACAGTACCACCAGCTCTACGACTCAAAGGATTTCAATCCCCTCTTCAGGCGTGGATTTACTGTGAAGAAAGAGTGCAGAAGAAAGCTTGAAATTCTTATCACCAGCTGACACAGCACACAGTCCTTATCATGGATGGCCCTGCCTAGCCCCTCTGTCTCCATTTAGGAGGAGGATAGCACTGTCCCTCACTTTGGTTGTCACCTGCACAGGCCCCAAGTTTGGCCCAGCTGTACCCGTGCCCACACAGGCTACGCCGAGCGGGAGCCCCAGGCTGGAGGTGGTGCTGGGGTAGGGTGTGCATGAAACTGGGGCCAGCCCAGTTCTGCGAGTACGAGTTATGTGAACTTTAATAGGGGTATTTTAACATGATCCTGCTGAGCTGTGTGTCTTGTCAGCTGCTGTGACTAGGCCAAACGCATCTCAAAATGCATCTCAAAAATTAAAGCATCTAAACCCCACGCTAATGCAGCCGAACCGCTCTTTCAGAAATCTTTCTTTACTCTGCTCTTTTCCTATTAAGCATCTCTAATCAGGCAAAACTGAAAATCCCCATCACACACACAGACTCTCTCACATGATTTTAATTCATGGAGGTAAAAATTCCCCAACACAGGGATTTCTCATTGTTTCACGAGGGCCTTAGGTCACTCCCATGCTGTTTTATTTGTTACAGTAGAAAAAGCTCCAGGACCCCACTCCCCAACATGACTCACGTGACATCTCCAAGGTCAGCGTGTCCCTGCACTGACTGACTGGGTTGCCATCTGCTTGCTGCTCACCAGAGCGCGCAGCCTGTGGTCTTCGCCTGGGATACCGGCTAGCCACATTAGTGAAAAACATCATTTTCCACTCCAGTTCTTGAAAAGCTAAAAGCTTTTCTGGATGGAGGAGCAGCTTGCCCGAGCTATCTGCAGATGCAGCGTCACAAGACCACGTTACATTCATTCATCAGGGCTAAAGGAGAACTTGGGGAGAGACTTTCGCTGGTAGGCGTTGCAGTAAGTCTGGCCCTTGGCAGGACTGCGTGCCACCATACCCACCCACTGCGCCCAGGCCAGTGCCACTCCCAGCCCAAAGCTGGCAGGCTCCTCTCCGAGTCCGTCATCGCTTCTCTGCGGCGTGACCGGTTTGTGACAAAACGAATCTGGTTTTCCTTTGCCTCCAGAGACAGGGTACAGAGATTAGAGGCAACTCACTAGCTGGAGGTCTCTCCAGTCTTGGTCACTTTTCAGATATTCTCCTCTTTGAGAAAAAGCTATTCATTAGAGCTGAATAGTGAAATAAGAGATAGCAAGTTGAGCAAGAAACCTCAGCAGCAGCCAGAACTGTGGCCTGCCTGTTCTTCCTACCGCCACCGTATTTTAGACAGAGCTTGCATTTTTCCCTCTGAACAAGGAAGGAAGAAGTCTGGAAATTAATTAAATGCAGTAGTCTGCAGGCCGTGCAGATACAGCCTATCTCAAAATTACTCAGGCATTTAAGTCTTGTTTAAATGCTAATGAAATGCCTTAGGTGCCAGATAATGGGCACTGCACAGCTCTGACAGCCAATATCACCTGCGGTCCTGAAAGTACAAAAAGGCACTCGTAAAATGGAAAAAGCAGCCCATAAATTATGAACAGACTAACAATGCACAGTAAAATGATTCCCAATTAAGCAGCAGTTAATCTAACATTAGCTTTCTGTCTGCTAAGGCACTGAACTAGCAGCTGTGCTTTTGCTGCACTGCTACTTTCACTTTTGCTTTTCTTCCAGAGGTAAAGCTAATGCAAAATGTTTACAGTCAGCGTATAGCTGGGAGTTCAGCATAAACCAAGTCTCTCTTACAAGAGGTTAATGTGAATATCATCTCTAGCCTCACAGCTTATTTCCAGTTCCAAGATAGCTCTCAGGCCAAACAACAAAATTAATTAGATATGTTCTGAGTGTTTCTGAGAAGCGGAGGCTGCACTCAGCTTTTGACAGCTACGGAGGGCAAGCTGTTACGCTCTGGTCATGGTGAAGCCCAAACTGCCTCAAACTGGTACCACAGAAGCACTTTTATTTTTCGGTTTGTTTGGTGTTTTGTGGTTGGTTTGTTTGGTTTTTTTCTTTTTCCTGTCCCTGGTTTGGAAAGATACCCAGTGCTGAATTACATCCTCTCTCACGCATCCTGTCCACCACAGTAACTCCAGTTAGCCTGAGGACTTCCTTGCGTGGAGAGCCGCCGGTGGAGCGGAGGGGCACGGCATGGCTGGCCAGCGGGTCAGGATGCGGCCACCTGGGCAGCTACACCCACCCCACTCACTTCGGGTCGACTTTGTCAGCCAAAAAAAAAAACCCTGCGGTCAAGTATAAGCTTACTTGTCACCTCCTTTTTTCTCCTCTTAGAGCCCTGGTTCTTCCTTCAGCTGCGCCGACCGTCTTCACTCTTCATCAGCCCGTTTTTCCACCAGGCACGTTTTCTTGCATTACTGCTTCTGTCGCTGTCGTCCTCTCTGCCTGCAGTTCACTCACCACGCCCGTGGTCAGGACAGTTTTTAAGCCTGCGGCTTTCCTCAGATGGAAATGTTAACAGCGTCGGTCTTCCCGCTTTAGATAGTTAGCCATCAAAGCTCTTAATTTTATAAATAGATTTACAGTCTTTTTTTATATCCTAAGTTCTTCTTTATTTTAGTTTATCAAGCCTTCTTTATTTTTTCTTTATTGGTGCTTTTCTTTTTAAAGAAAAAACAGTATTTACTAATAAAATACTCCTTATTTATGATGTCCCCCAGAAACTTGGTAAATTGTGTAAACAAAGGAAATAAGTGTATGTTATTACTGGACTCCTTTGTAGTGAGTGAGCGGACGCATCCGGAGCCCGGTCATTCATGGAGAAGCTGTAAGCTAAGCAAATCTGGTTTATTCCCTCCTTCCCAGGTAAAAGAAGGACCACCTATCTGGAGGCCACAGCCTGTGCTACAGGTTAAACATTTCCTCCCCGTGAGTCCAAATCAGTGAAACAGCAACTAAATCTTTTCATGTCAGGGAACACGAGAAGCCTGTTGAGGAACTCCAGGTTACGTACTTATCATGTTAAACATGGCCTGTTTTAAGGACTGAAACCAATCAGAAGCTTCTCAGTACATCACAGCCTGGACAACTTCACCCTCAGCCCCGCTGTGAAGCATTAGCCTCGTTTTACAGATGGTGACCAGAGGCAATAAACATTTATACATGCGAGGAATCAACTGTCAGATAAAGAATTGAAACCAGTTCTTCCAAATTCCTGCACAGCTCCTAACTACCGGATTACCCTACCCCAGGCTGACATAGCCCTTCAACCACAGCGGTGCACGGGAAGAAAAAATAAAAAGAAAAATAAATCAGACTTCATATTTACCGTTCTTGACAGAGATAAGCACATGCTACGGGAGTAACGCCTTCAGTCATCCGTGCTCTTACCTTTTGAAGCATGCCGCCTGCTTAAATTTCCTTTTTGTTACCGGCAGGGAACGGTTAATGCAGAAAACTGTGGTTTGGTGTGGCTTAATTACAGTCCATCAGCTGCGCAGGAAGGGCTTGCTGAGTGATGTCTCTCAGCTACGTTTGACACACACCACGGAACACCAATTAAAGTAGGGTTTGGCAGGTAAACAGCCCAACTTTCGGAGTGATCCTTGGAGTTATTTCTAATTAATTAATGTCATGGGAGAAGAGGTGCAGCTTCGCCTATAATCTTTTATGTAATATATTGCCGTAGCGAGGGAGGGAGCGGGTGCAAGCCGTGGCATGACGAGCGCTTTGCCTGGCAGGTTGGGAGCAGCCCCGGCACGCGGGTTCGGATAGACATGGCAGCAGGGGAACAGGCAGCTCCTCCGCGTTATTCCTACCGGCACCACTAATTCACACAAGCACGGCTAATTCACACAGCCCTGTCACAAGACAGGTCCGTCCTGCAGCTCAGGCAGAGGCGCTCGGTAGATGCCCTTCGGGGCTCAGCCACCACGACCCCCCCCCCGTGTCACCTTCACCAAGTTGAGTCACTTCAGCCAGTTCACGTAACTGAACTGATACAAAAATCAATGTATTCCAAACTAGTGAAATTCCAGTGCATCAACAGGTCTAACAATACTTTTACAAACATAAAAGATAAAAAAAAATCAACATATCTTTCCTGTTGCATTGACTTAACTGACCTGGATTTGGTAACTATTTGGCTAAATCCATACAAAAACCTCTGCGTGCAGAGAAACAACTGTTGACCTTTGTAACCTCCTCTAAAGTTGTATTTCTCTAGGAAAAAAATAATAATAATGAAACCAACCGTGAGAGCAGTAGGATCTGAGAACACGTCAAGGAGATCTTATTTTAGCTGCTGCCCACAAAAAGTATGAAAGCAGCTAATAGCTATTCCCACAGTAAATAAAATAGAGCTAATCTTTACTGACAGAGGAGAAGGGAGAGAAAAAAAATATCCCACCAGAGAAGCTCATATTTATACATTTTAAGAATTTGGACCAAATTTACATATACCAGCGGCATATTTATGTGTGAATTATGTTACAGTGATTTATATCCCTCTTGCTGTTTGTGAAAACGCTGGTTCCTTGTTGGCTTTGCAAGGTTGGCTGCCACATAGATCTGGGTGTCACCAGCAGTAGAATGAAATTCACGCTGGGCCAATATTTTTGGCCGAAACACCGTACGTAAATCAAGAAGAGCAGGAGGGACAGAAGGGACCGTAGGCACCTACGAGCATCCTGCATCTCTAGCTGGCAGTCAGGAATTGTCACCTCTCTATGCACTCCCCGGGTGGATCCAGGAGTCACACAAACATGAAGTGTCACCGAGCCCAAGACTTTCCCTCCCGAGGTGCTATAGCGTTTCTTCCCAATCAAATTTGCATCTTAAAAGCGCTTGCGCTTTCCTGGTCCCATCTGTTCCCATCGGAAGGCTGTCCTCGCCTCTGCTTGTTTTAATGGCCAGCAACTTGCATCTTATTTCCAGACTAAGTTTAGTCACAGACAAATTTAAATAGTTCTTCTCCCTCCCCGCTGTTTCCCTCCCGGATATTTTTAGATGGAAACCATATCCCCTGTCAACCTTCATTTTCCTGGGCTGAACAAGTCGAACTCGCCTTGCCTCCATTTGTAAGGGAAGATTGTGGCACTCCTGGTGATCTCCGTGGCCTTCCTTTACACCTGTTCAGATTTTTATTTTCCTTGGACGTGAGACATCAAAATCATGTATAGCGTCCTGAGGACACCTTACTGATGTCATCTTCTGTAATGGATTTAGTGTTTCCATTGGAAACATCTTGTTTCACATGTCCCAGAATGACATTCCCTTCTTCTCTAAGGGAAATCATATCGGTGCTCCAGAGGTACCAGAGAGTTGACCCGTTGATTCTTTTTTTTTCTACTTTTCTTCCATTTTCAGCTCACTAATAAGTAATCTCCAGATGTGTGCTTTTCTCATATATGCTTCTGAATTTATCTTCCTTGCATTTTTGTTCTTCCCATAACGTTTTTCAGATCTTCCTCCTTCCTGATAGTGCCTCCCAACTTTTTGTCATCCACAAATGTCATCAGCAAACTTGTAGGCTTTGTGCCTAGTTTACTGATGAAAACGTTAAGCGGGAATGATTCCAAGACCTTTTCATTTTATAACTATGTATTTATATAACTATGTATATGTACGTATATAAACTCCATTAAATACCTTTCTGCCTGGTACTTTTTGTTGCAGCATTACCTGCTGCAGTCTTCCTGCTCACCTTGCATAAAAACGATGGCCTTCAGCAGCATAAGGATGGGAGCAGGACCTCAGATGCTGTCCTAAAGCCCAGACAAATGGGATCTGACACATTCCTTTTGTTTATAATCGCAGCGATGAAGAAAGCTGTGAGGTTAGTCTGACGCGAGCTGCCCTTGGTGAGTCCAAGAAGCCGTGCTGGGAGGAAAGCACAAAAGTGCTGCAAGAAGTGTTTGTAGTGATGTTTAGACCGGACCCGGCAGGAGTCAAAGGCCACTCAGAGGTCTGAGTGAAGAAGGAAACAGAGAGAGACGGTATTAAAATACACAGAAGTTTCACGATGTCTCAGATACAAAACGTTATCGTGTCAATGTTGGCAAGGCGGCAGAAGCAGAGAACTCAGCAGTGTCAACAGCAGTTTGTTTCATAACAGGACAGGGACCAGAAGAAAGGTAGGGAAAACAGTATTTTAGGCTTGTTTTGGGTTTGTTAAAGCAAGATGAAAAAATTCTCTTACACAGATTAAGGAAAGAGGAAAAGAAAGAGAAAGCTGTTGTTGAGAGGCAAATATCTCGCAGCCGTGCTTCATATCAGCGAGGTGGTGGCCCAAAGTGGATAAATCAAAACTGTGGATATCTGGGCTGTTCTCTAAGAGCTTGTTTACTATACCCACCTATGGAAAAACATATAACCCGGTTCATGTAGAGGATGGACAATATATAAACAACCGCAAGTGAAGCAGGACCTAATGCCATTGGCTTTATGTGCCGCCTTGTGCAACCCGCAGCATCTGTGTGGCTACAGGTGGGACATGTAGTCAGATTAATCAATCCAGGGATAAAGAGGAGCTGACAGTACTTTGGAGGAGCGTGGAGTGCCTGCCATGGATTAGCCGGGCACAGGCCTGCGCTTTCCTTCTCTTCCTCTGAGGACAACCCTCCAAAGCACAGCGATACAATCCCCTCATTCTCTAAGCTTCCATATTAAAGAAAATATGACAGTGACAGGAGGGTGGCATCAATCATCTTTGGCACGGCGTGCATGTCAAATGCATGACCCAGGTTGCACAGCAGTAGCTGCAGTGTCTGTGCTACATGGTAGAAACATATATTAGAGACTAATTAAAGCAACAGCTAGAAAGTTGGTGGACAAAAAAAAAAAGAAAAAAAAAAGTGAAAATGGGAGGGGGGAGAGTGAAAAGTTTTAGCCACCAGCCATTGCCTCTAAACTCATTTCTAAAAACATAAAAGCACAAAGCCGGTAAGAAATACTGATGCCGGCAGAAAACTTTCAGCAAATGAAGGGCCGTGGCGGTGCCCGGTGTAAAACTGAAGCCTCCTCAGCACCGGGACTGACTCAGCCAGCCTTGTCCTAATGCTACTGCTCGGCTCCGCCATCAGCTTGACTGAGGCTTCAAAGCCTATTAAAATCAAGTAGAAACTTTCTGCAGCTCTAAGGTTAAAATTGGCCCTGGGCTTTGTCTCGCATTTCGCCTCTTCCCCAGCCCTGTAGCCCGATACCCCTCGTTAGCCCGCCCAGGATGGTTTCTGTCCCTCTCTCTGGAGAACATTTGTCACCCGGGACTGCTCCAGCCCCTGCTTATTTCACGGAGAAGGAATTTTGGCAGTAATTAGCTGAAGTGAGTTTCTGGACCTCCAGCCTGTTTGTTTGACCTCTGGAAATAGGTGGCTAATTCAAGGACAATGGGAGCTGTCGTGTTACCTGTTTCCAGCATGAAATCAATCAGCGGAGAGTGGGGGTGAAGTCAGCCTTTCTGTTTTGATAAGAGGGTGGCCAAAGATCTCTGGAATGAGAGGCACTCCAGCAGCCCCCCGGGCGCAGGGACGCCGGCTATTTATACACCCGGGGGCAGGGCTGGGGAAAAAAAGTGGTTCCTCTGCTCCCATTTTATTTTCATTTGCCTGAAACTGAAGAGGAAGGGGGACAGCTTTTATCACCCAGAAGCATGCGTGGCCAATGTTCTTTTTTTTTTCCCCCACCTTTTCGACTGAAAAAAAAAAAAAGTTATGTTATTATTATACATATGTCTAAATATTGTTTCACCCTGCAAAACCACAATCGCTCTAAAGACAACCCTTTAAAAAAAAATAAAACCACAATGAATCCCATATCCCATGTGTAATGGTGCTGTACCTGATCTGTGTTCTGCACATCAGCAAAGAGAAGACTACGCCACTCGGGAACCGGTTGCCTCAACAACACGGAGGGATGGGGACAGCAAAGCGGAACAGCTGAGAGAGACATGAGGCACACGCCGGTTTGGATTTTATATGACAAAAGTCAAATTAACAGTGTTTCGTACAATTTAATTCGCGTGCAGAACTATGTTTGAAACTCAGTTATACACATATTTATGCTAAGCCTCATTGGAACCAGATCCAAGTCATCCCAAAGGTTGGGATTTGTCAAAGTGACCTGAGACATAACTTACACTCATTGCAGTGTTTTCTGCCTTGAGGAAGGGAGCGGTAGCACTTAATTTCATTCGAAAGTGCCCTTTTCCTGTCAACAGAGATAAGGCCCAAGAGAGTCACATCCAATTCTCCTGTGCTAAATATGACAGAAGAGAGTCTTTGGGAAAAAGCAGCCCAGCACAAAACCCTAGGGAACACTAATTGTAAGCTTATTTTAAGCATCTTGCATGGTCTGAATAGTTTACAAGGCTGTTCCAGTTGCTGAGAAGTCAGAAGTCTCGGTAATAAAGACCCTTGGGAAACCGATCCAGCAGTTTTACAAGTTTACAGCGCTGCTGGAAAAGGGCCAGCGAGCTGGTCCCTGGAAATGAATGGAATATTTCTGTATTACCTCATATAGCTTGCAACACCGTAGTAGCCGAATAACTCGCGAGCGTTACTGCATTCACCGTTGCAGTATCTGAATAATCCCGGGAAGCGCGGGCGCAAGCAGCTATAAAAATAGTTTCACCTCTCTTTTGTGGGCAGGGTTTCCACCGCTCCTAGCCTAGCAGGGAAAAACCTCCTTGAAAAGCCTCCCTCCGTGGGGCACGACCCAGACCCTGAGCGCGGAGCCTGGCCCTCCCCGAGGCGGGTTGCTCTCCCGTTCCCACCCCAGCCTGCTCCCAGGGCGGCTGGAGCAGGGCAGCAACGCTCACCTGACCTCAATTCCTCTTTCTCAGTGGAATAGCCAGTAGATTAATGGCAATTCTCTGGGGAGACAGAGGCGCACACAAGAATTACCAGATTAGCCTCTGCAGGCTGCTTTCCCTTGTCCCTCAAACCATGTGGACTAAAACACCATGAACCAAACTCATTGCAAAGGGCACCAGGAGCCATAGGAGCTTCTCATTAATCTATATAGCTTCGGCCTTCTTGTAGATTGTTGCCATTATGTTATTTTTAACACTAGCAGTCACTGGGTATATATATCTATGTTTTCAAACAAAAGCATGGCTCCAGCCCAGAGGCTTTTTTGCAAAACAATTTGCTGCTCCTTCCCCCTCCACCTCCTCTTTTCCTTCCCTCTCCACCCATAAAATTGACATCCAGATTCAGTTATCTCTGTTTAGCTGACAGGAAGGGCAGAGAAAAAAAAAATTGATGATAGATTTAAGAAAATGACATGACATGTGTGCAGTACATACGTACCATAAAACATTTTAAAATGCCATAAACCAAAATATGTCCTAGGAGCAGGCTAATTGGACTTATTTTGAAAGAGCTGCTTTCAGAAGATGAGAAGAGCCGATTGCAAAAAAGAGAGAACAGAGCACATTTTCCATGCCTCACCAAGACTTTTGCAAATTTGCTTCCAACCAGCTCCATTTGCGGGAGGGAAAACAGCATGAGAAATTACTTTTTTCCTTCTTGCACAAATCAGAACTTGACTGCCGAGAACAATACGCCCCGTCCTGCAGCGTTAACCTTACAGCCTCGGGCACTCCGCTTGAAATGCCTCATAAAGCAAACAAATCCTTCTGGAGTGAACCACCTCCTTATCTATTCAGCGAGAAAGGAAGAGCTAAAGGATGAGCGATGGCAGGAAACCCGCGTTTCATTCCAGTGACGAATTTTGACCAGCCTTTCATTCCTGTCGCTGGAGATACAAGTGCTTAAGAGGTCCACAAAGACAGGGATGAATGTACACAGCTCCTTGTAAGGAGTGAAGCTCTCTTTTTGGCAACTAAACGTGTTTCCACTGTTGTTCAGTCATCAGGATCGCCAGACAGAGGGTGTGGGCTTATGTTTCTTCTTTTTTTGGGTCTGTCTAGCCAAACTTTTGCATAACTTCCCCCACCCCGCCTCGCTGATCTCTCTTCAACGATTTGGGCAGTCCGTCTGCACAACTTGCATGTTCTGGCTAACCTGATGAGTGATTTCCTAGGAAATCGGCTGTGTCAGGAATGCCTTAATCCCTGCGTAGGTGCTGATCCAAGGGATGGGGCAGGTCCCTGCATCGCCGGGGACAGCTCTCATCACCAGAGCCAGCTACTGGGGCTGAAGTGGCCTTGGGCAAGGTGGGCATGCCAAACCACAACTGCCAAAATTGTGGACATCCCTAGTAGGCGGGGATTGTAATCAGTCGCTTGGGATGGTGTCAGTAAGGTCTGACTTAAGAGCAAATGCATGGGGAAAAAGGTGAGCTTAACAGCCATATACAGTTATCGCAAGCCCAGAAATATGCAGGACTGGAAATAAGCTTTTTGTATGATGGAGGTAGATACAGATGTGAATGAAAGACTGAAGCATATTGGCTAAAAACAGGTGTTGTAGGCCTCGCTCCTAGCTCTCCTGCATAGAAGAGTCCCTTTGCTCGACTACGGAAATGAAGTAGATATTATCTCCGTACACTTCAGGAAAGCATCAGATCTAGGATTGCTTGGGAAGTTATTAAACAAACTGCAGGAAATGGGGATGCCTAAAAAAAAAAAAGGAAAGTTGGTAAGAAACTCCCAGATGGGAAATTTCAGAGAAACGCATGAGCCTCTATAACAGCGTTGAGAAGGGACGCATGGGGCTGCAGGAGGGCTTCGTGCGGAGTTACTCAGGGTAAGTTTTGAAACAGAAAGGATTACATATCCCATTGGCTGTGCTAATGCAAAAAATCTGTTTTCTTCTTTTTGGTGATAAATATCTATGGGGGATATTCTTAACCCAGAGAGAGGGTGGAATAAATTAAAGCTGGGTGTTGGAAGCCTTGCAGCCATCAGAGGACTGAAATCCTGGAGTAAACTTCAGAGCAGCTGGGACAAGGCCACCTCACTGATTTTTCTGGATGGTGCTTGGCCTGTTTACAAAAGACTGTCTGGTACGAGCAGAATAGGAAAGCAGTGAATAAGGCTGTGTAACGCAAGTTGGCTTGCTGTAGGAGAAATCAAATGTAAAGAAAATGCATTGTGAGTTCTCCATGTGCTTGAATACTTCTCACCCCCAGACAAAATTCTTGACCTTAGTGTAGTTTCTGAAACACCTTCAGTTTTATCCAAATAAAGGCAGCCTGGCCTATCAAACTTCCTGCTACCTCCTTATTCTTAATCAGAAAGAAAAACTACTGAACCTGGCAAACAGTTTTGGCTGTTCGTTTCAGCCCGCACCTTTGGTGGTTGCTGGCCAGCCTCTCCATGGCCGGATGTGGCTTGTGAACTGTGACTTGGTCCCTTTGGCCTTAGGGACCGTTTTGCTCTCTTAAACATCTCCCTTCATGTGTTAAGACCGACAAAGGGTTGGTGTCCACTGCCAGTTGTGATGGGGGTTTGCTCTTCAGGAGCAAAACCAGGAGCGCCTCATTTCACACAGCCTTGCAACTTCCTAGCAGAAAGCTGCAATTACTCATCCGTGAACTGGGAGTGTTAAGGCCAAGACAGAAAGTCTGACAAATACCTTGTGAGGTGCTTGGATGTCATTCAGACTGCAGGCATTGATACAACTAGAACCTATTGTGTCTGTTATCAGGAATAATAATAGTGCTTCATATGCCTTATTCAGTTTTGGAGGACGGCTATTTTCAGCCTTGAATAATTTTACATTTTTGCTTTGTCTTAAAAATTTGTGATATCGAACATAATCTTTAATCCTTGAAACATTTTAAATACCAGGAATAAATTAATAGTTTATGCCTTTTCCCTCTTTCCCATATCTTTGGGAAGTATCAGTTTCTCTCGCTAAGGACAAGATACAGGATGTATCATTCCAGTAGTGATCGTTCTGCACATTCAACTTTCTTCCAGTGGCTAGAAACCTGGCTTGACCCTAGCTAAATTAAAAGGAGGAACTAAAACAAGCAAGGGTTTTAATAAAAGTAACATTGCATCAGGTGCAGAAACCTTCTGGAACAGCTAAAGTTTGCAAACAGAGTCATGGATTTTGGCAAAGCACTGGCATGCTTTGATGGGGTCACCGAAGGTGTAAAGTGACCGCAAGACATTGTATTTGATTATCTCTTAGATTTATGGAGGATTTGCTTGCTTGGAAAGAATTTTTAGAATGATTGGCATACACAATTTGTGTAAGCTAATGGTGTTGGGATTTTATATACAATTCTATTTATATACAAATTGGGGGTAGTTTTGCTGCTTGATCTCAGCTCGTGCGTAGGCAGAGGGTGTGAGTCTCCATTTGCTGCTTGCACGTTCATTTGGATGCATCCCCACAGCGAACGCCAAATGATCCCGCAGCAGAAGGACAGCATTTTACTCCCACTGCAGACTGCCAGAGATACAGCCAACAGCCACCAGGGCAATAATGAAATTGCTCTACTGAGAAATGGCATTGGCCAAGCAAGGAACCGAACAAGATTTATTAGTGGCCTTTATGTAATGGACGCAGAAGACGTTGTGTACCTTTATTCTAATAATAGCTTATCCAAGTGACGAAAGGGATTTAAAGGAAAGATAGCTGTAGGTCCTTGGTACTTTAAAAAAAGGCCTCCTAGGCTCTCAGTGTTTACTCTCTATCTCTTTGCTTGCCTTCATCTTTCAGTTCCACTCAAAGGCATGTTTAGGCCATGTACTTAAATGTCCATAATTTGCCTGTGGCTTACAGTAAAAGCAAGGAAAAAAGTATTCATTTTAAGATTTGAAGGGCACTGGGTGGAGTTACTCTGTAGACGTTTGGTTACAAGCCCTTCTTCCAAGGGAGAACAGTCTCCTCCCAAGGTCTCACCACCAGCCCCAGGGTCTCCTGGGGTAGATAAAGTTGTAAAGGGACTGAACAAAAGCCTCTCTTTTCCCATAGGTGTTCCCCAAAAATGGATCTTGAGCACCTTTAAAGGTAGCTAACTGCTTTCTTCCCTCTGTAGATGAGTAAAGCTACACCTAAAGGACCGACCCCAACATATCTCAGCAGGAACAGAGGAACAATAGCAAAGGGCTGAACACAAATGCTTCCTGCTTTAAAAGTAGGGATTGCTTACTAGAAAAATGGTGAGAAAGGAGGAGGATCATGCCATAGGGCTTTTAGCTTTTTTGTTTTTAAATGCTAAAGGAAGCAGTTTCACAAGGACGGAAACAACATGGGGGGAAAAGGAAAATGGGCTGAAGATGGAGAAGCAGATGAGAATCAGAGAAACAAAGCCTCTTACCTGTGTGCTGAATGTGGGGGTGGAGGAGAAGACATCACAGGGTTTGTAGGTGAATTTGTTGGATTCACTCCACTGCCTGTTGCTCTCCAGCTGGGGCACCTAAGTGAGAGGCAACCCCATCATCCCTGTAAACAGAGAGTTCAGAGCAATAGAAATTGAATAAAAGTTTATTCCAGCTAAATTTAAAGGAGAAAAAAGCAGCTGAGAAAAGGCTGTGCTAATGCATCCCATAAGTCAATAGTTTTTGTGCATCTCTTGTTTTAAGGGTGATTTGTAAGGCACATTGTGAGTTAAGGACTATATTGAGAGCTGAATCAGAGACAGAGATAGGGGCAAAGAACTGAAAAAACGGTCAGCTCTACAACAGAGGGCAAAAGGTAAACAGTGAAGCATGATTTTTTTTCCAATCCCTCCTTATCGAGAAACATTGACCTTCTCCTGAAATTAACTTGGTGCTTAGTTGCGGTCATCTCAAAAGCCACATTGCCCACCTTCCCTCTGGCTTTGTGAAGGACAGACAGTGCTCAGCAGCACGTGTGGCTGAGAATTACCACCTAGCATCATTCAGGCTGGGGAAGCGAAGCAGACTACGGAACAAAATCTGTTTCTTCATCAGATGGGGAGGAAAAACTGCTGTTTCAAAACCATTTTAGTTAGGAAGTAGCTATGGATACTGGATGATAACTGCAGAATATGATGCAAGATCACGTCAGCTAGCAATGTCTACGTGGTGGTCTTTTTCCTAACAGGGTCAACCCAAAACCTGCTTCTCTGCTTAACCATAACAGAAAACTATTTTATCATTTGCAACTGTCTAAGCTTTATTTTGCCAATTTCTATTTGCGGCATTTCAGCATTCTCTCCCACAGACGCTGCCATCCCCTCTGCTTACAGCTAATTCCTCATGCACTGCAATTTCCTGAATGGCCTCTTGCTTTTTCATGAGTTAAGTGTCTAATCCAGGATTTGCGCCAGTCAGCTAAGGGGAACCGGGCTAGGCCATACATTTACTTTTCAGACTTTGTGGGGAGAGTCTGCTTTAGTTTCATAGATGCTAGGTTAGAATTTAACTTAAATATAGATCTTAGTTTTATAGATGCTGCCACTTGAGCCACGCTCCTTTTATAGAGGGGGTGTGGGATATTGCCAAAGCTGGAGGAGAGGCAAAAGGGCTTTCTTCTAGCCCGGAGTGCATGGTCTCTTGTGAAATGCGATGTAATAGAGGTTTTTTAATCTAAATTACGGCTAGACTGTGTGGGTGCCAGGATTTGAATGTCCCCAGTGCCACTACAGCTGACACCTGCAGGAACTTACTTGAGGGTTTGGAGCATCTGTGGTGAGTTTAATCCCTAAACACAAACAGATGAAACTCCCTTATTCCTAGCAGCTCAGCGAGCGGTTCCCCCAAAAAAAGAAAATAAAAAGCCTAACTACCTAGAGTGTACTGAAAAAAACTCTTCTATTTAGTATTAATAACACACATACATGTCTAGGAAAAGAAGTGGAAAATAGATAAAATGACTTTTCCCTTTTTGGAGTTTGTGTCTTTCTGGCTGCCACCTGCATCCTTGTAATCTTAGTACCGGAGATGACCAAGAGGGAGAGAAAAAGAGAAAGGATCATTATCTAGAATGAGAAAAATTACCTCCTTCTTGTGGTCACAAAAAAGCCCCCTTTCTTCTCTGAGGTTTGCAGGACTCAGCAGGGGACAGTAAAGTCAGAGCAGAGGAAAAAAAGGAGATTTTTTCCTGTCTGAGGAGTTTTAACCTCTTTGAAAGTTGTTGGGACAGCTTCTGCTCCTTGCATTTGTCTCTGTTCTCCTTGTAATTATTTTTTTTTTAATAATTTTTTTTTAGTGAGTTCCCTGCCCTCGTCTCAGACCAGGAGGCTGAGTCGTGCAGGTGCACTGCTGTTCACATCTCAACAACAGAAAAGAGCCTCTTTGAACAACAAGGTAATTCCCATTTTATTTCAGGGATGCAGTGCTGCAACAGGGAGAGATCTGTGCACAGAGGAAAAACAGCAACAGACAGAAAAGGAAAAAAAAAATCTTCGCTAAGATCTAACTGATAACTAAAAAACAAATAAAGGAAAAAGTCTATTTCACTTGGTATTTTAATAATGTTTTCATTCTTCATAAAAGTAGGCTTTAAAAAATAGCCTTCTATGCACTTAAAAACCAAACCTAATCCTGACATGGTTTTTACTGGACAACCTGAACTCTTGGCCAGACTTGTCTGAGACGGGGATTTCAGAGACTCTTCCTGGCTTTCCTATAAAAATGCATCATGATCCTGGGCAACTACTCTATCAATCAGGAGCATTGCTGTGTGTTCTCAAATGCAGATGTTACTGCTGGAAAAAGAAACCTCACTGATGACACCTAGTGTTTTCCCAAATCACAGTTGAGAAGATTTCTTTAAAGGGTACCCAAGAGGCCTCTCCTCCCACGGGTGGCCCTGGGAGAAGAGCACCAGCGGGTGAAGCTGCAGTTTATGGCCATGGGCTCGCTTTTCCACAACTACGTCCATGAAGAATAGTTAACGAAACCACTTTGCTGCCATCATGTCAGCAGGGAAGGAGACCGAACCTCGGGGAATTCACATATGCTGACAGAGCGCAAAATGCCCCCAATTACAGGCTTTGTCACGTTCCCAGCAGCCTGGTAACCAATTCTTCTAGAGGATGTTTGTGCAAGGCGGTTTACTTGCATAAAAAGCAAATCACAGCCTTAGATACAGTAACATGCAGCTTCCAGGTTGACTACGTTTGCTGTAAACCCGTAACAGCATCTGATAATAAAAACCACTGGAGGTGCAAGAAGTGGTTTCTACTGATCTTCAGCAGAAAAAACGGACTTCTGACTGTGGATGTACAATGAGCCTAAGAATAGAAACTTCTCTTTTAACTAGTTTGAAGAAGCAGCTATAATGAATTTAGCAGTGACCTCTTTTAGCAGCAGGTATACAACTGTGTTTCCTGATGAGGCTTATTTAGCATCTGTACAGTAACATAGTAAAAAAAAAAATTGGAGTCAGATTTTTCAGCTGAAGCACTCAACATCAATATTATGATATGAAGTCCAAAAGCACAGCTAGGAAAAAGCCAGATCAGGTGCAAAGCCCCTCATACAGGAGTCCTGCTGGTTCCTGCCAAGCAACAAGTGGAAAGTTTTGCTGGTTGAGGAGCACGGGTACATCTTTGTTTCCATCTCCCCGCTTCGGGCAGGCAGAAAACCAGCCAAAGCCACTGAGAGGATCACGAAAGAATGAAAGAGGGAATGAGTTTTCCCAAATCTCTTAATCCTCAGACGCCAGCCCAAACAAACAGGACTAGTCACATGCATCACAAAAGGCTGGTACCCAGATTAATTCCTGCAGAGTTACAGGCAGTGGATAAAGCTTTACAAACTTAAAATTAAAAAAAAAATAAAAACAAATCCCAACCAAACCCAAAACAAACCCAAACCCCAACATGTTTTTAAAGCCTAAGAGAAGAGCGTTGAGACTAGCTGAAAAGGGGAGAGAGCAAATTTGTCTTTGTCTTTCAGTATTGCACACAGCATCCTGTAAAATTCATCCTGGGTCTATAGATCTTGAAAGCAAATGAAGAAAGATACAGAATTCACATGTGGGAATGCAGATGCTGAGAATAAATCAGCGGAGACATTTCAATAGAGGTGCAAGGCTGGCAGAGCACTGCATTGGCACAGCCTCTATTTAACAAATGAATCCTCAGGGCAGCATATTTCTGGGAAAGCTTTTGGTCATTCCTTTCTCACCACTCCCCTGCACCCCGAGCGAAGCGATGACTGAGTATTTACAGCCTGGCTGTGTCAGGGGGTTGACAGTCCTGATGATTTAGAGCATGATTCTACTAGGAAAAGCGACTCTGTGAATGATAACCTCGTGGCTTTCTATTTATTGCGTCTCACTGATTTCCAGATCAAGTGAACTGGGGAAAAAAACCTTACAAATAACTCAGATTTGGTCCTTTCTTGTTTACCCACCAATGGCAATTAACAACCCGTGAGTCAAGCTATGTCTTTTTTCATAACTGAGCAAGCCAAAACTGAAAGGTTCAGTGTAGCTTTTCTACTGTTGCTGTTTAAATGAAAGAAATGCCTCCCTCCAGAGCTCCCTTCCCTGCAACGTACAGCTCCTCCTTGGCAGAAGCTCCAGGGTCTCCTCTCCCAGATAGCAGAGGAGGGAGAAGGGGATGCTGTACCTGCTCATTTCTTGCTTATTGTAGACAAAAACAAACTTCAGGCACAATTTTAGTGAACTCATTCCCCTCTACTATTTTTTTTAAGCTCTCCTCCCCACTCAGACCTGTCCCGTGCACTTGAAATGCCCATTGCTCTTTTACCTTAGTCTACTCTGCTAGCTATATATGTTGCATGGCAACATAAATCATTAATAAGTCCGTCAAAGTAGGTGGAACCAAGCCAGTAGAAGAAAAAGAAAAAACAGTCCAATTTTTTCCCTATTAATCTGGCCCATGTGTTCTCCATTTTCTTGTCCATTAGGCAAATAGCCATCGAGTAGTCAATGCTGTATATAATATATAGCAAAAATGTAACCAGGCAGCTTAGTTCAGCTGCTTGAATCATGCGAGGCCGTCAGCATTTTAAGACTGCCTCTCAATTTGCTCCTGATCAAACTCTAAGGGGGCTGAGATTTTGTGGACCAAGACCAGAGCTGGCTGCAGAATTTTTTTTTTTTTCTTTTATTCCATTTTTTCACAAAAAAAAAAAAAAAGAATGCAGAAAACTCTGTTCTGAAGAGATTTTTCAGTTTTGTTTTCCATCACAGCAGAAAAGGTAGATTTTCTTTTGCATTCTTTCCTCCTGCTTGCCCCCTTCGCTCTGCTACGTGGCCCAGAGATCTTCTTCTGTCAGTTTTCTTTGTTATACTGCAGCTTTTCAAAATTTGGCTATGTTTAGGAAAGCATTGGAAAACAACAAAAGGAAAAATTAAAGAAAAAGAGAACTGCCAAGACATAGATGCAATTGACTCTGTTACCTTCAGTGAGGAAGCGTGGAAACCAAGGAATAATGCTTTTAAGATGTAAATACTTCTAAAAGAAGTATTTCATGAGAACTGGGAGACAAACAATCCATATAAAGCAAAGCTTTAACATGTTTTAAGGAATCTCAGTTCTGTTTTCTCACAGGAAGCTGAACTCAAACTTTGACCTCTAGTTCCTCCATCTCTCAGCTTTAGGTAACAGATGGGATCCTGAAATGCTTTTGGAGCAATATTTCCATTTTTACCAGTTAAAAATGGAAAAGAAGGGGGCTCTGGTAGTCCCCAAGGAAACATTGCTTCTCTTTTGACAATATGCTTGAATAATAACTTCTATTAAAACGATAAAAAAACAGATGAGCCCTGAAAGAGCACAGCACAGAGCCAGCAATTTGATTTCAACTTTTTCTTGCTTGTGCTCACTTTGCATTTAGGGTGTGTGGCCATTATCGGTTCTTCTTCAGGTGGGAGAACATAAAACTAGGAACAGAGTAACAAGCACTTCAAAAATGTCTGGTTTTAGAAGACTGATTGCTCTTCAGTTAGCGCATAGATCGTCTCTTGATAAACTCCCTTGTATCTCTGAACACAACTGATGGTGAGCTGCAGTCTCCCAGAAAAGATCCTGAAAGCAATTACTGGAAAAATGAGTAACTATTATTAATAGTTACATTTTCTACACCTACTGCTTTAATAGCATCTCCTGCTGCTATCTCATCCATTATCTTCTAGCAGCACGATGGGTGGCCACGAATACTGATCAGACTGGGATTTTTGTACTCCGGTGAAGAATTGGCTCTTGATAGCAGACAAATAGAGAAGCAGAGTGTCCTTTCTGTCTTTTTATAAATTTTATCTATCTATCTCCTTCATCTGCCCTTTGTCTCCTCCTCATCACTGCCAGCATACAACCATGCGTTGACAGCAGCAATAATATGGTAACGGCA
This sequence comes from Anarhynchus alexandrinus, assembly GCA_008711295.1. NCBI lineage: Eukaryota > Metazoa > Chordata > Aves > Charadriiformes > Charadriidae > Anarhynchus > Anarhynchus alexandrinus. Next base: position 63,961 of record VUYV01000216.1, on the reverse strand, counting down.
CCATAAGTGGCACGGCAGCTTTTAGCAAAGCGCATCAGTTACTGGGATGCAGAACGTGACAACCAAGGAGCATCTTGATTAAAAGCTTAATTTGCCTGTACATCTCACAGTTACTGACCTATTAGTGGCTTCCTATATTACTATTAATATTTCAAGGCAAGCTTTCAAAGCCACAGCAGAAAAAAGATATTTTTTTCCTTGTTTATAGGATTTAATAATTTTCATGATAGTTTTCTCCCAAGCTGCTTTGTAGCAGCAAGGTTGCTAGAAGCCAGTTCTGTACTCCTTGCTGGCTGCAGTAAAAGTTATCATTGGCAGTGATTTTGCAGAAGAAATCCAACTCACCTATCACCTGCAGCTCCAGTAATTGAAAGTATCTCTTTTTTTCACCTGGTAGCAAACACCAAACATTTTTGAATCCAGATGTAACTAAATAATGTCCAGGCCAAACAAAGTACCAAGGGCTGCAGGACAGACTGGAAAACAGTGCTAGAGATTTTTTTCCAGGTGTCATAGTTGTGGTTTATGAGTATCTGGCATTGAAAAAAAGCACTACACCTCTTCAGTATCTCCTATACTAATAAAAGCAGCTGAGAAACCCCATAGTTGCCTCTCGTACAACAGAAAAGGGGCTCAACTACAGATGTGTACTGAAGATTTCCTCCTGGGAAAATAGCCTTGTAATGTCTTAGCACAATTTGCTGGGCCTCAGGGAGATAAATCTGCGCTAGGAGGAGGAAGGTGTGAGGCACAGCACCAACCAGAGGCTGTGTAAGGGGGGGAAGAGCAGAGGCTCCCGTGGCCCCAAGCTCCCCTCGCTGCCTGCGTCAGGCCGTCGCGGAAGGGATGACGGGGCAGCGGGGCTGTGGCAACCACCAGTCCATGGTAAAATGACCTACATCATGCCGCTCAGCCAGACAGAGCACCAGGGAGAAATCAGTTCCTCCAACAAATCCTCCCTCATTGTGTCAATTGAGCATATATATGCATATATACGCAGCATTGAAAGGCCACACTGGCAAGCACATCCTTAGGCTGCTGCCTGCCAATGGGATGCTCTCTGCATTATCTGCCCCCTCAAATCTGCCTGTCCTTTTGAACTTTTCTTTGCAGTGTATTTGGGGGATTTCTCACTTGTCGCATCTTGTTAACACTGAAACATTCCATTATTTATTTCTTGAAAGAACTCAGAGAAACAAAAAGAAGTGTTACCTGACTCAGAGCTGTTTCTTCAAACCCTTCCTTGGGAGAAGTGCCCCTCCCAGCCCCAATTTGCAAGGGAGAGCAAAGTCAGGCTGGTGTTGCCTGACGTTAACTCGAGACACCTGCCACGGTGGCAGAGCTGTAGCAGAAGAGCATCTGAAAAAAAAAGGCTCAAGACCTGAAACCAACTGGATTATTTTCCTTTACCCTGCTGTGACAGTTTTAGGCAGTTTTCATCCTGCCTCCCTTTATTCCGCACTTGGTTCTTCCCCACTGTATTCCTGCTCGCTGCTCTCTTCTGTGCAACTCTTCCAAGTTTCAGCTAACACGAGTAAAATTTTCTCTCTCACTTCATGGTCCATACATTTCGTGCTTTAAAATGCCTCTGTCTCCCCTCCCAAAACAATGTGCCTCCACTTCACAATAGCTTTTAGCTATACCATAGCCTTCAACTGGGTTGCATATCCATCTTGAAAATTAAATTTTAGGAGGCAGTGATCCCTGCTGCTTTTCCTCTGGACCAGGCTTTGCCAGACACTTTCTCATTATGTCACTCAGATTCAGTTTCATTTTCCTTCAGACTAAATATTGCCGCAGATACCTAACACTTTCACTCTGCTGGATAAAAATAGAGAGACCTTTCATCTCCTTTTTTTTTTTTTTTTTTAAATCTATTGCGGTTCATGTGCAATACAAAAGAAACCTTTGCAGCGAGCGTTTCTGGTTTCTCCCCAAACTACCAACCAATTGCTTGCGTTGAGAGGGCTGGAGCTTAGCCCTTCGTTATTAATGCGGTGAGAAGTGTTTCCATTCACCCTGGTGCCCGGGAGCTGGATATAGCCTCTGCGTCACCTGAAATCCAAGAGCACCCGTGTGGCATGTGGCACACGAAATTCCTGGGAGCTGCAGGCTGGTGCCTCATTTTTAACGTGCTTTTCTCCTCTCAGTGCTTTACAGCAGCATGAGAATAAAAGGTTATATTTTTAAAAGATATCACTGCTTCAAATTGCAGAAACATATGTGGCTTTTGCCTGGATAATGCCACTAAAAGGCCTTACAAGCCGTAAGGACCCCTGTCCTTTATCTATAAAACAGCCTCCTTGCTTTCACCGCTCCCCTCTTTTGCTGCTAGTGGAACTGGGAAAAGGTGTTTTTACTGGCAAAAAACCCCCTGTGAAGTAGGTATGAAGACACTCATGATGAACTTTGTGTAGAGAGGGGCTCAGTGGGACGTAGCCAGGGGTTCAGGCATGATATAAAATCCCTAAATCAATCATGAGAGATTTTAGAAATACCTGAAATGCCCTTGTTGTGGAAGGGAAGAGACTAAGCCCAAGGTCCTGCCTGCCCCAGGCTGCCTTTGCAGCCAGCCAAGTGGGGCATAGGTGGGTGCATTTTGGGTCATAGCAGCATGGAAGCACCCAGGATGTGTGAGCTACAGAAGCTGAAGTTATCAACTGAAAGGGTTTTTTTAGGTGCATTTTCTGTGTCAAACACTTACCCTTCATAGAGCTGGCAGCACCGGGGTGGAGACAATAACTTCATGACCCTCTTTTGCTCACCCCCATGGTGTTGCTTGTGGGGCCACACCAGATGTGGTGATAGCAATACAGGGGCTGCAGCAGCACCTCGCTGTATGCGTTAGCCGGGAAGAACAGCATACGGAGAAAAGCCACTCATTAAATAGGCCATTACTTCATGCAGTGAATTCCAGGAAAACGTGTTATATTTTGATTACGGGCATTCTGAGCGGGAACTGCTAGTACAGCACTTGAGATAAGGAAGAAGCCAGATAGACTTAAATAGCACATCTTAGTATGACTTATTATGTAATTATCTGCCCCCCCTGCCCCATCACCATGAGGTCTGCATGTCTCAGGCAGCTAAAAATAAAGCAGCCTCCCCCCCACACCGCCTTTCTTTCCATCCAGCCTGCGGGAGGAAAGACTTGACTCACTCGGTTGTGTTTGGGTGAGCCCTGCGAGCCGCGTCGGCAAAGGGAAGCAAAGGGTCACGCACGCTGGAGCAATGCTGGGCTCGCCCTAAGCTGCAGCAAGCAGAGAGACAGACAGACAGGGAAAAATACATTCACAAGTTATTAGTTGACCTGAATGGCCCAGAGGCTGCCCCTGAAAAGTGGTGCTTCTCCATGCCCCCGGCTCTGGGGAGACCATTACCTCCTGCCAGGGCACCCCATGCTCCCAGCAGCTCTGGGCTGCAGAAAAACACCCAGGGCTTTTCGCCACTTACCTTTGGATTTTTTGAGGTTTGCTCCATCAAAAATAGACCAAGGCTTTTCCTCGTCCACCTGTGCGTGAGCCTACGGGAGGTGACGCCAGCCTGAAGTGGTGGCTCTGGCAGGGCACACTGTGCTGGCAGAGGCAGGACGGGCGCCGGGGGTGACAGTGTTCCTCGTGCTTCGCCAGGGCAGTATGAGGACATTTGGGCAGACATGCTGCGCGACCTCATCCTTATGCCAGCCTCGGCCGTTTCCTTTCAAAGACAGTATAGCCATAATACTGATTTTCTAACAGGGCATCCCATACAGCACACTCAGAAGATGCGGGACTTTCACTATCATTGCCAATGTTTTATAACATTGAGACTAGAAAGTTCAATTACTATGCAAAAAGAAAACATCTTATAGTCTGGAAGAGAAGCATGAGCAACACTTCTTCCAAACTGGTTATTAAAAGAAGTTATATTCTTTGGGAGAGAAGGCTTGGAAACCCTGCCCTTAGAAATACCATTTTTATATTAATTTCTGGTTACTGCCATGAGGCATATGGGATTAAGGTGTGAGAATAATATTAATCCAGTGCCTGCTATTTAGTCATGTGTCCTAGAGTGGGTCCCAGTTATACGTTGTGGTGACAATTCCAGCTACGCGTTTGAATCCATCATTGAAATTCACCATATTGTGCAAGTAGAAATATTAGGTGGCAAAATTTGGATCCCAGTTGAGATGCAACATCACAGTTGTTGCATTGTTTGGATCTAGGAGTTTGGTTTGTGTTTTTGATGTAACACCTACAGCAGAAACCCAAGTATTTTAGTGATTTTGACCACATGCTGCAGTCAGGGAGGGTGAAGGGTCTGGTGTCTGGGCTTGTGCTGGGCAGAGGAGGAGGCTGCCACAACGCTGCTACTGTCTGGGCACACGCTCATGCTACGTCCCAGCCTCTGCTGATGTTAAATGAGGATAATTACATTTTCTTCCCTCCCAGAAGAGCTGGGAGACAGCTTGTTGATAAGTTATTCCCCAAAGTGCTTGCCAACTGCTTAAATAGTCTGTAAATATTTTGCAAATACTCTAACTGCAAGCACATCGCATTTCCGCTCCAAGTTTTTCAGGCTTTTTCCCAGCTTCCCAGCAATGCTGTTGGAAGAGCAGGGAGAAGGCAGGGGCACACCAGGGTGGGAGAGAAGGGGGCAAGGGTGCAGACTAGGGTATCCAGGGGCAAGGACAAGGACAAATGACCCAGAACCTCCACCCAGGATGAGCAACCACAGCAGCTTTGCAGTTCACCTGTGGTATCCAGTGGCTTCAACTGCACTGCTGTGCCAATGAGATGGAGCTCCCAGGCTCAGGTGGACAGAGCGGGACTCCTCAGCTGGGAGAGGAGACCATCAGTGGAGATGATGCAACCTCAGAGGGGCTCCAGGGAAGATGCCCCCCAGGCAGCGGTCTGCTGCTCTCTTGCACTCTATGAAAACTGAAGGGCACCAAATGCAATCACCAGTTGTTGACTCAAAACAAGCAAAGGGAGGTTCTGTTTTATGTAAATTGCAATTAAACCGCAGAGCCCATGGGATGTTTTGGTAGTTAAGCTTTCACGTGAGCCCCAGAAGCGACTCCATAAATCTGTGGAGGAAAAAGAGGTCTGTGAAGGCTTATTAAACACAATTTCTGGTGTAGAACTGCTGAAGGCTGGGAGACCATAGCCAAAGTATTGGTATCTGTTTTGCTTCTCTTCCTAGACACTTGTTGCTGGTCACTGTTGGAGACAGGATATTAAGTCAACTGGACCCTGGGCCTGAGTTTGTATGATTATTCTTTTTTTCATTTCTCTGCATAAAAAAGTCATGTTTCTGTCTATTCAAGCTGGAGAGCAAAGCTTGAAAAGGTCAAGGCTCATGAAAATTCACTGTGGTAGTCCACTGCTTTTTACCCAGTTTCATGATTATTTTAGAGTCTGGATTGTTTGAGTGTTTACAGTCACCTGTCCTGAGCCTCACCATGTCCTCTGGAGTCCAGGCCTGGACTTTAGGAGCACAATGGAGGAGACTTCCTTACTACCTGCCCTTTACCTTGATGTGTCCATTGATTCACGCCTTCAGACTGATTTTCTCCCTTTTTTCCCTTGGGTTATTGAAATTCCTGATTTCTCTGTAGCCTGTGGCATCAGAGTTTTCAGTATTTTAACACTGATGATGTTTCAGCAGTGCACAACAGCCTTTTCTGAAATAGAGGCATGGGAAGAAGAGAGATTCAAACCAGCAGACTTTGTGGGGTTGTTAAAACCACCCCCCAAATTTTCCATTTTCAGCCCTTCTCTTACACAAGTTTGGAAACAGCACCTCAGTCGAAACGGAAACATGCCGTGGGAGTTTCTCCTCTGGAAATCTTAGCTGCTAATTCTTGTTGGACAGGAAGACCTTCACCCGAAAGCAAATGTCTCGGTGCATCAGCAGCACCAGAGTGTGGCATAACAACCCAACCGTGAAGGACCGTCTGCCAGGCACCTTCAGCAGTGCTCAGAAGCTGTTCCAGGAAAAATCATCATGCGGGAAAATAAATCCAGACCAGCACAAAAACAAAGGCTTTCTGAGGAAGCATCCTATGCCAGCAGGGATGTGTGCCAAGG
>VUYV01000216.1:0-57883 GCA_008711295.1 Anarhynchus alexandrinus | reverse complement strand
AAAAAAAAAAAAAAAAAAAAAAAAAAAAAAAAAAAAAAAAAAAAAAAAAAAAAAAAAAAAAAAAAAAAAAAAAAAAAAAAAAAGAAAGAAAGAAAAAAGAAAGAAGAAAAAATAAAGAATAAAAAAGAAATAAAAAATAAAGGAAAAAGGAAGGAAAAAGAAAGAAAGAAAAAAAGAAAAAAAAAGATAAAGGAAAAAAGGAAGAAAAAAGAAAGAAAGAAAAAAGATAGCGAAAAAGAAAGAAAGAAAGAAGAAAGAAAAATGAAAGAAAGAAAAAAAGAAAGAAAGAAACAACAAGTCACTCCCAAAACAGGCAAGATAGTGAAACCACAGTAAACCGCAGAAGGCTTCTTTTCACTTGCCCATTTCCCTTGGCCCTGCAGACCAGCACATCTGGTAGACAAAAGGCTGGGAGGATAAGGCACGTAGTGGAGCGCCCCAGGGGCCTGTCAGGGGGTTCGGCACTTGCTGCTGGACCCTCTGATGATGCAAAATAAGGTCTTAAGCTACTCTGCAATTGTAAACACAATTTGGGGCCAGGAGGAGAAGGCCAGACTAGCTCAACTCCCAGCCCCAGAAAAGTGTGTGGCTTTTAGGGAGCGTGACGGCAAGGAGGGAAATATAACAAAACGCAGGCTCGGCCCTTCCAGGCAACTGAAGCTCAAGTTATTTCCACATTGCAAAATACCTCAGGGGACAGGCAATTTTTCCACTAAAGTTTGCAAAAAGAATGACAGAGATCCTACCGGTCGCTCAGCAATTTTTCCCATCAGCAAATCAGAAGCAGTTACTTGCTTGATGGCTGTACGTCGTCAGGAAATTTGCTGCATCTCCTCAGCGGGACTCCTGCCTTGTCCCCTCTCCTGACAGCCACACATGCACTGACACTCAAAACAACCCCAGCTTATTAAAAACCATCAGCAAATTAGTCATCTAAAGACATTTTTAATACAAAGATTTGTTTCTGTGGGTATTTGCACTTTTAAAAAAATTATCGTTATTCTGCTGAAGCAATCAGTGTCTGAGAGTGGCTGCTGATGGCTGTCACTGGGGCTACGGCTGGCCAGATGGCACCGCTCGTATGAGGCTCGAGCTCAGTATAAAACACAGTTTTCTTTTGTGTTCCCACAACACACATGCCCCAGGCTCAAAAAAAACCCCCCAGCACTTAAAACCCCATGTAATTTTCAAAATACATTAATTCAAACAGTATATGCTAACTTATTCCTGTGCCAAAATTGACACTTTACTTGAACAGCCTGTTTTCCTCCCCAGACACGTGTAAAGATAGCAGTCATATCCCCTTCGGTCTTTTTCTGCTGGGTTTAACAAGGCACATGAAGTTTGCTCTTGTAAGAGAAACTTTTCATCCCCCGTTCCTCCACATGTTGGTGCCCAGATGGTTGAGTCTGGTGACAGTGACCCAAGCATGACAAGCTGCCGGTGACTCCGAGTTCATTTCTGTTGGGTTGCCCATAGATGGTGTTAGACAAAAAGACTTGGGTGTATTAATTGGTTGGGTACAGCTTTTTACATCTTTTATGAAGATGGAGTTGGCCATTTCGCTGCACTCCCGGTTGCTCAACAATTTCCACTATAAGCTGCTGTTTTCATTTGGTTTACATTTACCGAACTCGAATGTGTTCAGTCTCACATTTTCCACACTTGTAGTGTGCTCTGGACTGGATTTTTTCTTTTTTTCTCCATCACAGGAAATAGGGATCATTTGTTTCCAAGAGCACGCCTGTGGAAAATTAGCTGTTAACGTTAAATACATCCATCTGTTCCTTTGAAGAGCTTTACCACCTGCTTACAGTGGAAAGGAACCTGAAATTTGGCAAGGAGAAACTCTAGGGAGGCATCTTCTGCTGTCCCCATGAAAATTTATCCACACTTAGTTCCCTATAAATTTCTGGAAAATACCATTTCCACGTGCACCCACTAGCACATGTGTCTGACTGTTCCATGGGGATCAAACCTGCTCCTTGGCGCAGAGGGAAGGGGCTGGGGCGCATCACCCTGAGGACCAGGCACCGCTGGTAATGGCAGCAGCCCATCTCCTAATGTGTTATTGCCTCTATCTTTGGCTTTGTTAAGTCCAGCAGAAGGTTCTGAAGATCACAAAGGTCTCCTGAAGCTTTGCTTTAATGTGAAGAACACATCTAACTTTTTAAATAAAAATATCTATGTGATACATAACCACAAATAAAGTGTAAAAATGTTTCAGAATAAAAATTTCAATGCATTGTATAAGACTCTACCAGAAATTTTCTCTCAGGAAATTTTACCATGAAGTATTGGCACCAGGATTGCTGACAAGCAGATATATCCCCACTCTGGCACAGGGGAGAATTAGTAACGGTGGATTTACACCTGACTTTGACATTTTGCAGTTAGCTTTTCATGGCCTGCTACCACCTGTAGCACTAACAAGTGCAACCAGAGTGCAGACATGAGTGCAACTCAGACACATCATAAAGCAAGTAAAATATACAGACAGACAGCTGAAATCTTAGTAAGCCATAGTATACGTTAATACACACATAAATGTGACAGGCACAATAAAAGCACCCGAGCAACAAACTTTCCACTTAAATACTTGTCCATTCAAGGTGTGCAGCCAGAACATTGATGTATGGACTGAGGTTATGGATGAGATGAAAAGCAAGAAATAATCACCACTTTGTGTTGAGATGACCAGGAGGGACAGCTACCTCTCAACTGCTTCCACCTTGTCCAACCTCAACCTGCAGTTACCTGTACATCCACTTGCTGAACCGAAGAACCACGATCAATTTTGATCTACTCCTCTGTGAGAAAGGAGTCCACACTTAAAACACTGCATAATACACATCTGTCCCCACTATCTCGTGTGGCTTTCATGTGTTTGTGAAAGAACCAGACAAAAAATAGCAAGGATAACCTACGCAGGGAATTAGTAAAGAACAGCTATAAAAAAGAGGGGGGGGAGGGAAAGAGTAAGGAAAGTAAACCAGAGGATATTTGTCTCCCAGTATTTTCCGTTTTTGCGCATCACATGTCATCTTGGAGCATAAACATTTTTCAGACAGCAGAGTGGAAGGGTTTTCTTGTTCAGGGGTGTCTCCCGAAAGGAGGGAAATGGATGGATGTCTGGGAACTGAATGAGCTTTCTGGAAGAAAGCTGTATAGGTCCTGCTTTGTACTAACCCAAGGCAGCAAGATTCAAGTAAGCAATATTTTCCTTCTTATTTGAAACCTTTATCTAACCATTGATTTAACTATAAAAAATAAATTCATTGTCCATAGTAAAAAGAGAACGTTTACACTTGTGATCTGAACTTTTTGTACTCATGAAAACTGGAATGTATCCTATAATTGTGCTATACAAAGATTTAGCAGAAACAAACAATTCCTGGTTAACAGCCATTCAGATTTAGGACAAAGATCAAAGACTGCTGTCACAGTTCTAATGTATTGACTTTGGTTAAATTTTTTCAATTTTGTTCCCCTGATTCCTAGCATCTCAGTTGAAGTCATCATTTCAAAAGTTGCTGAGCAACTTCACATTTTACCAAGTCAGTGAACTCTGGTTTTAAACACTGTGCACTCAAGTAGGCAAGTGCTTGCTTGCATGTGAGCGGTCTAAATGACTTGAAAGCAGCTGCTCATGTAAATAAAGTTATATATGTACCTTACTATTCACTGGATCACAGCACAGGCTTCAAAAGTTTTGACTCAACTTTTTCCTTCCTCCTCCTGGCTCCTGAAATTAATGATTAAATAAGAAAAACAAACAATGGATAGTTTAGTTTAACACCTGAGAAATTTTTATTCCATTTGAGTGAACCAATACATTCCTTTGTGAAATGGGAAGCAAAAGTTAATAATGTACATTTTTATGTGCCATCTATTCTAATGTGGCAACAGAGAAGTTTGCAAAGTTTTTCTGCATTGTAGTAGTCAATTTAACACTCATTTGCTCTGTGACTGATGTTTCTGCAAAACTCTCACAGTGAATGTAATAAATCTATCTGATATTTCATACGACTTTATGTTTTATCTCTCTAGAGCTACCTCATTTGGCATTCTAGCCTACATCAGTTGAAGTAAACAGTAATGTTGACATTAGCTTCAGAAGCGATGGTACTAATAGTATATCACATTAATAGCGTAAAAGTGAAACACTTCTTTGCACATACCTCAAGCACACTAGTTTTCTGAGACACTTTATTAGTACCAGCACATATGCAAGAGATCACTGGAAAGTCATCTTGTAGACTAACAAGTAGAATGCAAAACTTTATCTGGATACAGAGGAGTTTGTTTACTGTTACTTTGGGTCTTACTTTCTTCATCCCGTCAGAAACTACGGCAATATCCTGCTTACAGTCTTACCAGTCCAAGTCTGTCGACATCTGAGTGCAAAATCTGCTCCAGGGCATGTTTTTATGTCTTGGAACGCCAAATGCATTTTCTTATTGTTATTTAGAGTAATTACAACAGCAAAAGTCAGGTATAAGACTTGGAAGACTTATAGGAATGCTTGCTTCCCAACATCTGGCTCAAGAAGAAAGGAGATACAGCAGCTGAGGATATTAAACGCAAGAAGAAATAAGGTCACTGACTGTACAGTTGACGTAGGAAAAAAAAACAAATCAGAGAAGACAGGTTCAACAAAAAAATTAAAAGAATCAGAGATGGCAGGACAGTTATGTTTAGCCTAGGATTAAGCCTCCCCCATTTTCCATGAACATTGTATTTAATTAACATTTGATTACTCATTGTGGCCAAAACCACGCACTGGATGAAAGCCTGGCACCGAGGAACTGCAGGCGAGCACGTCCCCGTCCCGGTCCCCACCAGCTGCCCCGTGCTGCCTGCTCACTGCGCCGGTCCTTGAATGGAGGAGGAACTGCCTTTGGAAATGCCGAGCTGATTGCAGACGACCTTGGCATGATGCCTGGTCCTGGTAGAAAAACCAGCGCCTGGTGGGCACAGCCTTCAGCAGCCCGGCTGTGGGTACCGCGGTGCGGTGCTGCCCCGGCTCCCACAGCCACGCAGCGGGGCCGCACGCAAGACAACCACACGCATGGTGTGGCTCCACCATCCTTTTCCCCGCTTTGTCCACAAGGTAAGGAGGTACGTTGGCCCGGTTTCTGGTGAAGGCCTCTAGACAGCAGAGTACCTCAAATAATAGCAGTGGGAGGAGTGTTAGCAGCGCAATAGGCAGCCTGTCTCAGCAATCACTTCACTAACTCACCAGAGACATTGGGTTTGTTTTTTTTTCCTAAAAAGAGCAGAGCCTATACCAAAAGCAAGTGTCTCAGTTCTCTCAAAAATCTTCCGTGCTGACGCCCTGCAAAGCCTCAGGTCTGCGAATTTGGAGGCATTCCTCTCTCTTCCAAGCTGCTTTGAGTTTTAGTTTGTTCTTCAGTGATGTTCCTGTCTAGATAGTTGCAAACAAGATTTGTGTTATCTTCTTTTATAATAAAAAAATAATTAAAAAAAAAAATTCTATGCTTTCCATCTGTTTTTTGCATCAGGAGAACAGGAAAAGAGAAATTACTTCTCGAGACCATGCAGTGCATACACAAAGCTTGGAAATGCTCTCAGTGGTCTCTGCGCAATCTAGGATGCAGTCAAGGGGATAAACTGAGACTATGAACATAAACTCTCACTCTCGTTGGATGTCTGAATGCTACTAGACTCGCTGGACCAAATATTTGCCCTATTATATCCAGAGAAATACCTGCTTTCTACTAAGACACACTGATATTATGTGGAGAGCAATATAGTTCAACTTGTTGTCTACATTTGAAAGTCAGAGACTGAAAGGGAGGATGTGGGGAACATGTTATAAAATGGGAAAATGAGTAACTGAAGGAAGAATGCATTTAGGAACAAAGTGCTAGGAGGGTCTTGTGAGCCTGAGCCATAATGTGAAGCCCAGATAAAATAAGCACAATCAGTAACCACAGATAACAATGTGACTGTAGATCCTGTAGCAAACACCACAGCACTGTGGAGTTTTCTCCCCGAGATGATGTTTTACCTGCTCCGAAGGCCTCTGGTAAATGACTTGTAGAAGAAGACATCCACTGGGTCGTTTTAGAGGAGAGGAGAAGAATCTCCTCTGAAGAGACAAATGATATATGGCAGCCAAGGCTTTATTTTTATCAATGACTTGTCAAGCCAGCTGTGACTGTTAACCCTTTTAATCACAGACTCATTAGGATCCATACATATTTAATCAAGACTGTAACTCTGAAGGTGCTCTAAATGCTTCTACAGGTAGCAGTATAGGGTTTAGCATATAGCACCTTGCATTTCAACATTCAGGTGATGGTACTAATGCTGAGGTAAAATCCAGACTTCTAGCATTAAACTTTAAAAGCAAGCAGTCACTTCCCAGTTACATCATTAGTTTGTTTATTTATGTTGAGCAAGTTGCCTATTAAAAAAACAAAAACCAAAATCCAAAAAACAGTGCTGAAAATAATTTGATTAAACGATAGTTCAGATCATCTAACTGTCTGCGTTATCGCTGGGGCTGATGGAAGCTGTGGTCTCGTGGTGCTTCCCATCACCGTCCAGAAGAGAGCTGCCAAAACAGGAATGCTGTTTCACGTGCAGGTAGCAGAAACATTCAGCAGCTGCCCCTGCTCTCATTCAGTCATTTTTCCTTCTGCTGGCACCTCCATCCGTGGTTACAAATCAGGGCCCCACAAAGCAGGCAGCCAACACGACCGATGCCACTCGATCATGCTGCCAGATCTTCCACTGCTCATTTCCTGCAGCACAATCTGAAAGAAAGCCTGTTTCCATGCCTGAGCTGGTCTGGACAAAGATAAATCTGAAGGCTGCCTAGTGACTACCGTATAAATATACAAAAAGTCTGATGATCTAACCTACAAGGCTTTGGTTATTTGGTATAATGAAGTGGAGAAGATGCCAAGAAAATAATAACCGGAAAGTTTTCTTTTGACAGACTTATGATAGAAATTTCTCAACGGCTTCAAGGAACTCTGTGGATGAGCTAAGCCTTTCCAAGTCCAGCAGGTTGCCCTTTTTGTCATGAAAGTGGAATAATTCAGTCTCCTCCTCTTCCAGTTCCTCTCGAAATAGGTTGGTCTCTGAGGTAGGAATGATGATGATGCGAGGGACTGTATTGCTAATGATAGAGCCCAGGACTCCGTTAACTTGACTTTCTTGAGTTGCCATCTGTGAAGTGTCTGAGTCTCCTGCTCTGCTGACACTGCTGCTATTCAAACCGACAGGCAGAGAAGCTGCTCTTAGGGAGCTGGTCACAAGCGTTGCAGGGGGACTGCGTAGGACTGATTGCCCAAGCACCTTCTCCAAACAGCTGGAGGAGAGGGCAACCTAGAGTGGAGACATAAGCTTTAGTGTTGTTATACAGCGTATGACTATGGAAATCAGTATTTGAAAGTCATTACCACCAGTCGCTATTTGGTTGACCAGTCATATTTTCTAAGCACTTGAATCCTTGACTAGAAAGGGAAAATCATGATGCGTTAACATCTACAGTTTGGAAAGCAAGATGTTAAATGAAGCAAAATAAGAGAATCTCAAATTTCAGCAGAGACCAAAAAGAAAAAAAAAAATAAGGAGAAAAGAAAAGCCCATTCCTATATCTCACTTATTTTATGTTTTAAAAAAATATTTCTCCCTTTTTAACACATCTCAAAGTACTGGATAATTGTACTTCTCTCTCTCTCTTATGGAAGAGATCTCAGATAAAACTCAAGCATACCATATTCTTTATTTGCCTAAAGTTTCTTGGGACAATCTCTATCATGGTGTCCCCAAGTGGCTCCTGACTGCCTCAGGGCAGTCAGGGGCTTTGCATCCATAAGTTGGACAGTACTCCCACCAACAAAGGAGGGAAAAACAGCGACTGTGGTTTTGCTTTGCTAACTGTTTCCCATCTGCCTATTTTGAGAGAACTCTAATTTCTAACTTGGCCCTGATGGCAACTCCCCTGCGACCTTTCCATAATTCTTCGTGCACAATATGAAAAACCAGAGTAAAGCAAGGAAACTTTGAAAGTGTTTGTTAATATTTAAATACACTGGCAATGGAAGGCATGAATGATCAAATTTGGCTTGCTTTAGAAAATTACAGTTAAGGTCAGATATGGAGAGAAGTCCCTCCTTCCTGGGGAAAAATCAACATTTAAAGTAAAATGCAGTTTTTACTTCATTTTTATCCATATTCCCATGAAGCCTAACGGAATTCAGGGTACAATAAGCTTTACTCAAATTGTTATAAAACATCTTCAAAGATGTAATACTATTTATTTCTTTTAATATGATTGTAAAGTGTATTAATTAGCTACAGTCTCTCCATAGCTTGAGCTTCCCATTATAGTTTCATAAAATTTTTCCTCTATTGCAGCTATTCCTGTTCCAGTCATAAACCTCATTAATTCAACTTTAGTCTTCTTGAAGCATTCAGGCATGTAATTCCCATGGATTTACAGGGGTTTGGTGATGAAACATTTTTTAAAAACATTAGATCAATTTTTAGCACGATTACAGCCTGTATTCTTGGCCGCCTTTGTCTCCACCTAGTCCATGGCCTGTGACACTGCCTTTATACTGACAAACTAAACCGTTCCTTAAATCAAAAAGGGAAGGGCTTTTGGGGGGCTTTCTTGGTTGTTTTTAGTTTTGTTTTTTAAGATTTAGGGGTCATGTTCTCAGTCTTAGCAAGTAGTTTGACAGATTGTGTTATTGCATAGCATAGGTCTAGTCTGATTTTACAGACAGAAAACAAAATACATTTGTTTTTCAGACAAATTTTGGTTTTTTTTTTTGAAAAATAACTACCCCAGATTTTTTGGTGTCTCTCTCCTCCCCCCATCTCTGTCAGTCAGGGTTTAAAATTAGATACTGGTATACAGTGCAGCGTAACGTAATTCTACTCCGCAAGCAGGAACCATTTACTGATCCCTACTGACAATGCTTTCTCCAGCCGCTGTGCCTACCCAAATGGAGGGGAGCACAATGTGCTAAAAATAAAAGTGGCAGAGGAGAAAAGTTTGTTCTTCCAAACCAATGATAACAATAGAATGAAAAAGCCCCGAACCTATAACCACTCCTCCCTGCTTCAAGTACTGTTTTCACAGCAGCAGGAGGACGGGTTTCTTTTGGATGTGGCTTAGTGGCAGGACACCACTTCCAAGGTTTTTTTTAACAGTTTTCATGCTGGGTAATTCCCTTGACACAAAACCCGGATGCACAGAGCACACTTGGCAACTCTCCTTTGACATCAAGTCTCCAAACCTGTCCTATCCTCATAATACATGCCTGCATTTTAATGCTTCTAAAATGGTCTCTTCCCTGCCACGCCAGGTTGCCAGGTGTCAGCCAACATCACGTCTGTTACCATCCTAACTAACTGCAACGAGTCACAGGGCTGGATCCTATCTTTGTGGCAGCACAGAAAACGGTCCCGTGCGTTTTTATGCTCTGGAAAGCACCAAGCCCAGGACACTGACCGGCTTTTTCACTTTCACTTGGGGGATGACTTTTCTTTTGTGACAACCCATCTGCAACTGTGCGTTAAGGAGACCTGATCTCAATCAGTGAAAAGAATTTAGAGGTACATAAATTTTTCAGATGTTGTTGAGACGGTCTTCTTGAAGAAAGCGGAGGAAGTGTAGGATTCTTTTCCTAAAAAAAATTATCACATTTTTTAAATCAAAAAGTTAGGTGACCCTTCACACTTGTAATTCCATAAGTGAGCGTTTTTGGAAGCGCCATAACTGGAATTCAGTCATAGACAACCCAGTAATGCTATTAAAACCTTAAAATAAATATCTAAAAATGCAGTGGGGTTTCTTTGGGGTTGGTTGGGTTTTTTTTAAGGGTAAATGAGTGGCCTTATAGTGAAATGCTCTAATTGAGCCTGACAAATAAATATTTACTCTGATAGAATGAATATTCATGCATTTAACTAACACACAAAGGGGCTTCACACACACAGGAATCTATGCTGAAAATATTGAGAAAAGCAAATGAGGCTTTGAACATTCAATGTAAATAAACTCCACACACCTCAGTGAACACCACTGAAAGCTCACCATGAAGGCACCCTGTTTAAAGGTTACTTATCAAAATAATCCAACAGATATCTTTCAAAGGCTAAGTATAGTGTCTGAGCCTTTTTGTGGGCTACACAGTTAATAAATTGCAGAATACAGAAATATTTATTGTATTACTGAACGCTTTTATGCAACCACCTCAGATTTATTTTCCTTCTGCTTTCTTGTGAGACTGAAAGCTAATGGCTCTCCAGCACCTGGAGACAATGTCTTATCTTTGCCACTTGCCTACAACCTTGGACACACTGGGCTACTGATGGAGGTGGGTAGCAGATTTGAGCCCATGTTGCCTGCCACCACATTTGAAGCCGTTGTTTTTCCATCAATACTATTCACCACAGTTGCAGGAAAAGACCAATGTTTCTGAGGACTTCATCTTAAGGAGATACTTGAAGGAAGACAGGGAAAGATGCATGCAGGAACCGGGTCCTCAGGTGGCTGGAAACTTCCAGAACAGCTCCTGCTTTAAACTACGCTGTCTCTAGACAATTAGCCTCGGAGCTGGAAGGGAGGACAAGGGACAGAAGCAGATGTTGGAGCTGCTCAAAGTGTGGGTGTTTGGTTACACACACTAGAATAACCCCATGAAATGGTGTCTCCATCAAAAAGCAGGTACAAATCAATCCAGCCACCCGCAGGGGATTGTAAGTCCTTTCTTTTCTCGAAAATGCAGCACGGATATATGCTTGACATCATGCCACACATACAAATACTCATTTTGAAACTGGTGTTACGGTTCTGGCAGAAGCTGACTCGCAGGTGACTCACTGCTCCCATCCTCAGCACTTCCTTAGGGAACAGGGTGCTCCTCAACTGCATGACACCAAACCTCAGCGGTTTGGGCAATGAGTGTGATGCATCCGGAGAAGATGCTCTGAGTACTCACCGTCTCCTCTTTCAATGAGGGAAGGGTGGCAGCTGCCAGACTCTCCCACCCTTAGGGAGAAATGGGAGTTTCTTTCTCGTCTTCCCCCTCAACAAAAATAAAACATTTTAATGTACACTGAAAAGAGGAAAAAGGGTGCCTTCTATCATGTCAAACTCTGCTTTGCAGCCCTGACTTTGTAATAAAAGTAGGCTGCCCCAACGTGGACGTGAGGGTCAGAATGGAAGGAACCAGAGCTGAGGTAGATAAACATGCAACGAGGCAAAGAAGTCAACTTTCTACATTTGAAGATACTGACTGTGCTTTAATGCAGCTTTAGAGCTACGAGTTGATGCTGGCTTTCCAAAAAACAGGCGACATATCAGTGAAAAAAGTTAATAAGGCATCATTGACATTTTTGTTAGTCACAAAAAAAAAAAAAGGAATAACATCAAGGCTGAAGAGGCCATCAGAATCAGTATAAATAAAGCCTACAGATGAAAGAGATCAGTGTAAAGGCTGAATTATTATTCCAGAGATTACATAATGTAGCAAGATTAACAGTAAAATGGAGAGTTCCCAGCAGAGACCTTTTTCCTTACCTTTTCTGCAGTTGCTGCATCACAGCTGCAGGTCTTTGGGAGCAGGTCTCTCTTCTGTCTCACACTTGTTGAGAAAGAATGACTTCGTTGAGGCTGCAGTTTCTTATGAGCTGGTTCTACAGGGTCAAGCTCAACATCGCTCCAGGTCTAATCGCAAACGATGAAGGATTTCACACAGTTGCATCCTTTCCCAAATTCTAAAAGTTCTCAAGCTCTAGCAGAAACCATGCATGCTTACAGAGAACTAAAGCTGTTCTAACACAGGTCTCTCAAAATTCCCCTGGGGAGAGGCTTGATTTTTAATCTTGTCACTTACCCCGGACTATTTTTCTGAACCAAAAAAATCTTTTAAATAACAAAAAAATACTTAATCTCTTTTCATCAGGGTGTTTTTCAGCCTTTTTTATCTCATTGCTTGTGCCATACTTTTAGCTGCATAGCACCTGAAGTCTAAAGATGGGAGCAAGTACAACGAATTTGCTTAATATGGCTTGTGGCATTTTGTGTGACCATCAGCTGGTACAAAACTATGAACATGCACAGGTCCAAACCCACATTTGTATACATCCCAGCTGGATACCCACAACAGCCAGGGCTTCTCAAGCCCCATGAGCTTGCTTCTTCTATGAACCATTGTCAGTGGACGGGAGGCAATCAGTGGACTCTTCACTAATTTTCCAAGAGCATGCCAGGAGGGGAACACAATCGTGACATTGCAGCCATGCCGTTCCACTTACAGGCTTGGGCAGACGCCATCCATCATCCCTAACTTTGTGGTGACTTTTTGATTGAGTATCAGTGATGAGATTGTTCCGCTATTTTCCACACCAGCTTTTAGATACAGATAGATAGATAGATAGGGCTCCACACAAGTGGGAAGCTAATGCATAATTCCACTGCATCACCTTGCTCATACATCTATGTCTTGCCACCTGTTTATTTCTCCTCCCTTGTAGAATCAAGCTGTAAATACAACTGTATGTGACTGATGAATATGTTGGCTCCATACACTAACATGTACATAAGACACAGAGGAAAGCATCGGTGGCAACAGCTGCGTCTTATACAGTGTTGCTGGTGTCATTCCTGCCCGTCAAAACTTTATTGGAGCATTCCAAAATTTCACTCGGTGCTGCTGTCATGCGAGAGTCGTTGAACTTAGCTTTTATTTCAGCAGCTGCTGTTTCAGCTAAAATCTGTACAGCTGCACTGAGCTGTCAGTTGCCCCAAGAACAATTACCTTTGGCTGCGTCAACCCGGCACAACACGGTGCCGCGCATAGCTAACAGCAGGTGTTTTATTTGAGACTCCTAAGCCAAAGCTGTGCCAAAGGCTGAAACCTCTTATCCACGTTATCCTGCCTTTTTAAGCTGCAACCCCAACCAAACACACACAATAACCTGCTAACCCTAATGAACCAAAACCACCAAAACCAGGTAGTGACCAACAGTGAAGAACAGAAAGCTTCTTGGATCAGGGTGGGTGATCCAGCAGAAATTACCTACTTTGACGTCAGACAAAGGATTAATGGGGAGAGAATCAAGTCAAAGAAAATTAAAAGGTAAAAGGGGCAAAAAAGGTTGGAAATAAGTAAATGGGAAGCCTTCCTGTTATAAACTATATCAACACATTTCCATGTCACTACACGTGCTATCTACGACCAGTGACAAAGCACAACAAGTAAGCAGACAAGTAGTCCCCATGATCTCAAGAGGGATATAGATATGTGTGGGCGCTCTGTTTGCTCACGCTGTTAGGCAATCCCCCCCCAAATATACTGTTTTTTATGATAGGATATTGGCATGTTGCATATACTAACCTCATATTGCAAGGATAATCTGGGTATTTTACAGTTTATGAAGTCATCACAATTGATATTCTCATGCATCACTGTGTAATCAGTGGTCTGTGAATGGAATTAAATCAGCAGGATAGTTATCTCATTTTCATTTACATTGCAACAGAAATATTTATGCATTTACTTACATCTTCAAAAGACAAGACAAATGGTAAATTTCATAGCCCAGACGAAGTAAGCAGGAATCTTTCAATCCCCATGGTTAAAATCCAGGGGAACACATAAAAATGTTTCCTGTCTACAGAAAATGGGCTTCCTTTAAAACAGTAAAACAGCTGTTGGATAGGTTAGGAAACTTTGGATGGATATGGTTTTCCAACCTCACCAGATACTGAATTATGTAGCAAAGGGTTGGTGACATGGGGAGTGCCTGACAATGGCTCTTTTTAATTCACATTAAAGACTCAACTCAAACATCCAACGTCCAAGTAAGCACCTGAGTCATGCAGGTATGCTGGCCTGGATGCTTTTTCTGATCAGAAATCATCATGCATGAACTTCCAGAAAGGCTTGGCAGAAATTACCTCATACGACTAAAAAAATTTATCTACGTCCCCCTTCCTCCCCCTACATTTCCATTCTCTAATTTTGAATGTATATTTATAGAGTCGCTAATTTGGGGAGTCAGAGAAACATTACATTCATTTTCCTTCGTGGAAACAATAAAAGACTTACCGCTTCTCCAGTGGAAACTGATGAAACACAAGTGCTCTTGGTCCGGCCAGCAAGAGACTGGTGGCTGGAGAGTGAGGTCCTGAACGATGATTCATTTATGGACCCTCTCAGGAGGTCATTCTTCGATATTCGTATTAGGAACCTCAAGCAGGGAACAGCATTGTGGATGGTTTTTCTGAAAGAAAATGGGAGAAGAAAAAAACCACCAAATGGCACATTGACAAGGCAGCTTTGAAAATCACGTGGTGAAAGTACCGTCTTTTTCCATAACTTCAGCACGGCTTCTGTTTTGATTGAGGAGGTCTTAAAGACTGCATGGAAAGAGCATGGTATATCTAGTGGAAACTACTCAACAGACTGAAAGGAAAATAGCAGGTGGCTTCTGGGCCTTGAATCAAAGCACGCATGGAAGAGCTGCATGGATAAGTAGTAAGAATTGAAAATATCTTGCAAAGCATGATTGCTTCTGATTTAATTAAAAAGTTGACCCAGAAAACTTTCAGGTTAGCTGGTACGAAGGTCTTCTCTGTGCAAAGGCACAGGCAGAGTGGAAAAAAGGAAGGGGGAGAGGGTCAGAAGAATCAGATGTTGTTTATTTGTATTGTGGCAGCTCCTGTAAACTCCTATCGGAAATTAACACTCCATACAAGCACAGAGAAGGATGATCTAGGCCCCAAAGCACTTAAAACTTGCCTTGTTCATTAAATAACGATTTCAGTAATGGTTGTATGAGTCTATACCTCCTGGCCCCAGCCCTGGCCCCACATGGAGCAGCAGAGACCCAGAGCCTCCCTGCACTGAGCATTTGGTATAACGCCTTCCCCAGTGCCTCCCAACCCGTGATTTCAGCCCAACAGACGAAGCCAATAGTGGCACAAAACTAAATGAACAAGTCAAGAAGCGAGGCAGCAACAAGGAGTAGGGAAATCCACTGATACACGGGACTTACGGATCAGCGGAGGATGGTAGTATATTGCCTTTACACTAAGATGCAAGTCAAGTGGGTGTATATTGTAAATTGTGTATATTGTTACCAGGTTTGTTGAATAACCAGTACATTTTAAATAATAATTTCTATTCTCAGAAAAGATCACATATGTTAAAGTCTCAGAGACCCGATTCTGGGATCACAAGATGAGATCACTAGTTTGCCAATCCAAAAAAAAAGAAAAAAAAAAAAAAGAAACTCATCACATCACCGCTCTCCGAATACCAGACTTCTGCATGTCTTTCCTCTCTAACTTCAGAGGCAACTGAACAAGCAACTCTGTGCCTACAGAGTAGACATGGACTGAAGAAAGCTTTCTGCCCACACCACCATTCCTGATTCCGCCAAGACACCTGCCAGTGAGCTGGCAGAGCCCCACTGAGCTGCTCGAGGAGGCTGCCCACATGGTGCTGGATGAAAAAAAGAGCTAATGTTGTGCAGAAAATAAAAAGTTTTGAGAATCAGCAAGGGTTTACAGGACACAAGAAAACACCAAGCCTCCATAAGTTAATTTTCATGTGGAAGATCTCAGGCTGGTGCTGAAAAAACAGCTTTTTTCCCCAGCTGAGAAGCTGAACCATTTCCCTCAGATGTAGATGTAAATTTTGATGTCTGTCACAGCCTACCTGGGGCTGTAAACTATTCAATAACTTCAGGTTGGTGTAAAATATCATCCTGTTTATTAGGTGGGATTTCATGCAGAGACATCCTCTCGCTGAGGGTTCAGGAAATGTATGTCTGATGATGAAATTTCAAGGACAACATAAGAACATTTTTGATGTCTTGAGGGACCAGAGTTTCAATTTTACTAATAATGGGAGGACTTTTGAGGGACATTTTGTGGGCTGAGATGAAAGTATGGATTTTGAAGGGAGCTTTAATACTGTACATGTGAAATACAAAATAGGTATAAACCTGAGGTGCTTATTTAATGATATTTTTATAATCCTCTAAAATAAAGAGTCACCCAAAGTCAAATATGTAGTAATTGCAAACAACTTCTTGAGAAAATATTGCAAATCAAGATTATTCACGATTATTCAGTTATTTATGATGGAGCAATTTCGAACAAACTGTTTTTCTAAAATTGTGGTTCACTTGGGAGCAACTTGGAAACATGGAGATGCAGAACTTCCCCTTCTGCTATGAACAAAGGATTATAAAACCTAATACTTCCAAAATCTAAGGAAGTTTCTGCAATAATTCTAACAACAGCGAAGCAATGCTCTCTACAGCTCACGTACAAGTTGTTAAAGGAGTGAAAAATTTCTTCCCCTACAAAACAGCGTTTCATGAATTAAAAGTTTGCATATATTTCCTCACTTAGTCACATTTGTTACTTCCAGTGATACCTATCAGGGAGAGAAGTGTTTTTCTCCTTCATACTGATGGGGAGTGGGTGAGCATAACAATTAACCTCTCAGACCAGTGCTTAAAAGCCAAATGCTAGCACAAAGGTCACTATTACATTTTCAGTTACGTTCATTGTAATGTACGTTTTTTTCATTGCTTAAGGTAAGAAAACCCTACAAAAAGACTTGTTGGATTTGTTGGGGTGTTAAGATGCAGCAACAGCAATTCTCTGTGCAAAAAAGCAACTTGCTTTGGTAGCTTTAGGTCATCGGTCTGAGCCACATCTGAACTCTTCAGCTCCTGATTTCTAGGTGCCTCTTTCTAGGAAGCTTTGGAAAAGAACTTAGATTTACCCAGTTCATTAGTTCCAGTACAAAATGGCAATTCATCCCCTCCCAAACCCTTAGGTCTTGGGCCTGAACACACTGGCCCGTTTATCCATCATTGGATAAATGACTTTGAAGGCATACTGTGAATTATTAGAAGATATGAAAATTATCCAGAAACCCTAATCTTTACATACGTATTCATTATTCACTGTTCAAGCAAAATTGGTCCTGCCAACATATTTTCACCAGCTGACTTGTTGGCCTACTGTAGCTGTTTTTTCAATTTGAAAACTGTGTGCTTCATTCATCGCAAAGGACCCAACATTATTTCTTTTTCTGACTGGATAATGCCCAAGTCTATAAAATGTCTTCAAAACAACTGCATAAACACTCCTCTTGTTGATATGTCTAAAAATACAAATTAAGAAGCAGGAAACTCCCCCTCCCTCATTTTAAGAAAGTGTCTGAAACCCTGTTCTGGACTCCAGCCTTAGGAAAATCCTAATACAGTCTTACTTGGAAAAGCCAATGCTGGTATGAAAAACACTAATTGAAGCAGTTCACTATATAGTATCTGCTTGCAAAACACTCTATTGACCTTGCAAAAATTAAATAAGGAATCACTGAACACAATAGCTTTGGGTCAGGAAAAAATACCAGGTTCATAATGTGTCAGCCAGCCATGCAAATCTTCCTATTGAACTTCTGCGAGCCATTGGAGAGTAGTCATTCTCTTATTATAAACCAAAATACTCTGTAACCTTCAAAAACTAAGACGGACTCAGGTTTTTGGAGGATGAAAAAGGTTTTGGAGGATCTGGCAGACATTTTCAAGCAAAATATATGTTTTCACCATTTCTGGGTATATTTCCACCAGCCTTCTGAGAAGCTTTAACTGTTCTTACAACCACAACTTCACTTGTAGGACGTTCAAAACAACGAACTCTCTTTCCAGCTCCCAAATCCTAGTTTTTAGGCAATATAACCCGGCAATTTTTCCTTTTCATGGGCGAGACGAACCTCATACCAACGACTAACCCTGCCATCTAGTGGCATTTATACATTTATCACCACCGCATCCCCGTGTTTCATCCGAACTTTTGATACAGCATCCCTTTGCGGTAGATACGCTTTGAAAGACTTGCAGAAAAATCTAGAGATATGCTCAATAACAGTTCTGTTACAAGAATTTCTCCTTTTATATGATAAAGTATTTTTCACTGCCAATGTTTCAAAACCACCTTATGCACAGCTACAGAAGGGAATTGCAAGCTCTGAGCTGTATCTTCTGTGTGAGGTATAGCTTCTTCTGCGTACACTGCTGTGAGTCATAAAGGTGAAAAAAAAATATTTAGGAGTCCACCTAATGCTGGAGATAGGGCTGAAAACACAACAGAGTTCTATTCCTTTTCTTATGTTAAATAAACAAACAAAAAAACCTCAAAAAACAACGCCCCCCAAACCTAATTTTGCTGATTTTTTTGAAACCAAGTATTTTAGAAGTTTTGCCAGAAGTTACTTACTTTGCCAGTACTTGAAACATGTTTCTCAGCTGCAGCTGGAGGATATTTCTAAATAAAACGTTGACTTCAAAAAAAGAAGTTCTAGCTTGTGTAGTGTCCGGGAAGTGCAGGGTAAGCTTGTCCTTGATTGAAACCATTCAGCAGAACACCATGCCAGCTTATTCCCTTGCAAGAGTACTTTGTAACTCCTTTTGGGACCACACAACTGAAGTCACAGTCATTTTTGATGTGTCCATACTATGTGTGCCTCCAGGTCCTAGCTAACTCAAAGAGCAGGTGACCTTTCTGAAACGCAAGGTGGTTCCTTCTCATGCTTTCCCTAAATGTTGGGGAATACTGAGCTGGTCTCTGGAGACCAACTGGAATGCTCTAGAGAAATTATTAAAGGAGGTTGTAATGGACCTTCTTCTGCAAACGGAAAGGTTTTTGATTCTTTGGGGGAGTGTCTTTTATGCTATATTAAATTATCATTCTGTCCCTATAATCTTGTAGGTTTCCCATCAGAGCAACAGTACAGAAATCTTTTTTTACACTGCATTGTTACCTTTCTAATCATGCACTCTGTGGGAACAAGTTATCTTTATAGTCTCCATCCTTTATCTTATTGCAGTCAGAGGGCCCAGATTAAAAGCAGAATTCATACCTTTCATCTCAGAAACTCATTCACTGGCTGTGAGAGGCTTGAGAAGGAAATAAAAAGGCAAGAAAAGTTGGCTAACCATGCAGCTTATTGAGACTGAATAATGTTTAATATTTGTTAGTGAAAATGTGCTGGGTTGGCACAGTGTTCTGTTTTAAAATATACAGTAACTGATATCTGTAATAAGTAGAATTAAAGTATGGTATAATTTGCTTATGAAGGCATAGGTTCAGAAATATTTCATATCTGAAAAAAAACCATTGAAGTGTTTCAGAGAAGTAATTCAACATCATGTTTTGCCCATTGAACCCTATTGGTATAGTGTAAAACTTCTTTTCTTTAAGTCAAAGCTAATATTTTTGAAAAAGATAAAGAATGGAAAGTCTTTTCCCTGAAACAACTAAATGAAACAAATACGAAAACAGCCTTCAGAAGAGCCTTCTTTCCACAAAGCAGAGTATTTCAGAAATGTCTGCTTTATTTTTTGAAGGCAAATATTTGTTGACCAAAGTTGGCGAGCCTGCTAATGAAAAAGCAATATTTTCAGTGTATTTGGAAACCTTTCTCATTTGTAGGGAGCTCTGTCTGGATTACTGGCTTCCTACAGCTCTCACTGTGCACAGGACTTCTATGAAAATGCCTTTTGTTTCTTACAGAGCTTCTCCCAAAACCCAGCAACTTGTTCACCGTACTACTGAAGCTGGTGTAAAAAGCATAACTTGAGTGCTTCAGAAAACCAAACCTTGGAACATATGCATATGTAGCTTCTTAAATTGGTGATGACATGATTTTTGAGCCTCGCTGGTTGGGAACTATTATCTGAAGAGTGCTCTTTAGCGGCTCTCCCTCATACAGCAAAAGATGACCCTGAGCATCACCTCCTCTTCCTGCCAGTCATGGTGTTGTGCAGCTCCACAGGGCAGAGCAGGGTTGTGAGGGAGAAGTAAGGTGAAGGAAGGGACTGTTCCCCTCTGTTGACCACCCCTGAGGCCATGTCTGGAGCTCCACACGCAGCTTGGGCTGCCCTATACAAGGTGGATGCGGTACAGGGTCTGACCACATGGATTCCCATCATGGAGTGGTCAGGGTGGGAATGTGCATCGCATGGGGGGAGGCTGAGAGAAGGGGGGTAGTTTTTTCATTGTAAAAAACACATTTGCATGTACAGTTATACACATACCTATATGCTTACTGTACCTGTATCTTGGGTGAATTATTGCATATATGATGGGGTTGTAGATTGCAGAAGCTTTGGCAATAACTGCTGGCACAGATTTGGAATATGGTGTTAGGGTGTTGCCTCGACTAAAACAAAACAAAAATATTACACACACAGCTATGCCACAGATTAATACTAAACTGTTAAAACATATTACTCTTTTTGACTGTTTTTGTGCTGTGATCTCTTGATAAGAAGTACCCCATAAACATTAATTCATTCAAATGCATTCTTTGCTCAGATGAAAGGCTTGAATTTGACAGCGTATACTTGGTTTCATTCATTTAGAGAAGATGAAAGACGTGCAAGTAATTAGTTATCTATTTGAGGATGACCAGGAACACAAAAAATCACCTTCCCTGTTTCTACAATAGGCAAAAAAAAAAACCCTGAACCCTAAAAAATCCCCATTGTGATCATCTGGGAAAAGGGAATGGTGATAAAGAAGAAACCAGAATCAAACCTAAAAATCTTTCAGCAACAACATCTGTGCTGCACAGTAATGGGTGTCAATGACTCAGCTGCAAACACTGCAGAAGGACGAGAAGACTAGAAGTGGTTTGGAATCAATATTCTTCTCTTGATTTTAAGCTCCCACAGTCACTCGTGTGTGATCAATGTCGGCACAGGCTAATCACAATCAATGTCACAGAATCACAGAATGGTTTGGGTCAAAAGGGACCTTTAAAGATCATCTAGTCCACCCATCCCCCCTGCCATGGGCAGGGACATCTTTTACTAGATGAGGTTGCTCAAAGCCCCATCCAGCCTGACCTTGAAATCAAGAACACGCAATGACAAAACAGCAGGTCCCTTTGGAGCAGAGAGTGGTTGGAGGAAGATGGGAGCTCAGGGGTGAAGATCTGGGAATTTAACCTCTTTTCTGCCCTCTGTCAGAGGCAGCAGTGTATGGTGGAAACCTCTTGAGAGAACAGGTGTCAGGAGACAAAAGTAGTAACTCCTCCAATTCGTTCAAAGAAAGTTTTCATGGGGGAGAGGAAACGATGCGTACCAAAAAAGTAGTTAAAAAGTCATAATAGTTTAAAAATACATGGACAGCTCCTTTCCTGGCCTTATCCACAAGGATATAGTGAAGAAAGCAACATCACATCTAGTGTGTTAACTATTTAAAGCTTGTTCCAAAGGGAGATCTGTTTCTTGTAGATGACAGTATTAATCATACTTCAGAATAACCCCCACTCTTCGGGTTAACTTTCCACTTACCCTGCCCAGGCAATCAAGGTGACACAAGCATATGGAGACCAGGACAAGACAAACACAATGATGACCACAAAAGCAATTTTTGCCAGTTTCCATTCATTCTTCATGGACTGAGAGAGGTAGGATTTCCGGCTGCAGGACCCCAGCTTTTGAACATCTCTGCGAGGGGAAAAAAAATACAGATATGTCAGCAGGAGTGTGAAAAAGCGAGGTGCAACAGCTCTAATACATTCTCAGCAATATGCAAAATGAAACAGACTTCATCTTTCCCTGCTCTAACTATTCTTTTGTCCTCTGATATTTAAAAATCTAGGAGGTAATTAATGTCGTAAAATGGTCCCACATGTTTTGTCTGAGCTTCGACCGTGTGTGGGACTGAGCCAGAAGAACCCCTGGGACTACAGGATGGGATTGTCATCTCCTTATCCTGACACAAGGAGGGTTTCAGGTTGGGAGGGTGAAGAAATTGGTATCCCTTGCCTTTCATTGCTCTCACAGGTGGAGAAAGCAAAGGCACAGCTGGATGCAAAATCAAATCTGATGGCTTTTCCTTTTCAAAGGAGGAACAGCTTGCAGAAATCCCAGCTCACAAGGTAACGTGCTGGAATACCCTGACTACTCTGAGGAACCCATCCCAATGTGCATGGGGACATTTTTACTTCCCTGCAGATTTATTCTCTGCAGAAGAGTATTTTCAGGGGGAAGTACAACAGGTAGTCCTAATATTTTTGCCAAAAAATGTCCCATGAAATTATCTTCTCACATCAAACACCTTACACTTTATTAAAAAAAAAACTTTATATGCTTTAGCATTTTATATAGCTTAGCATAGAAATAACAATTTTTACATATCACTGTTGTTAAATGAAGATATAGTTCAGGCTGAAGACAGTAATTACCAGCCAGTAGAGTACCAAACTCTTTCCTGGTGCCCTGTGAACATATCCATAAAGCGAGTTTACTGTATTAGTGAGCAAAAGGCTGTCCTGGTTTTGGCTGGGATAGAGTTAATTTTCTTCCTAGTAGCTGGTATAGTGCTGTGTTTCAGGTTTAGGGTGAGAATAATGTTGATAACACACTGATGCTTTAGTTGTTGCTAAGCAGTGTTTACACTAAGTCAAGGACTTTTTCATCTTCCCATACTGCCCCACCAGCGAGCAGGCTGGGGCTGCACAAGAAGTTGGGAGGGGACACAGCCAGGACAGCTGACCCCAACTGGCCAAAGGGATATTCCATACTGCATGATGCCATGCTCAACATATAAACTAGGGGGAAAGCAGCCAGGGTGGGGCTGCTGCTCGGGAACAAACTGGGTATCGGCGAGTTGGTGGTGAGCAATAGTTTTTAATTTGCATCACTTGTCTTTTCTTTGGTTTTATTTATCTTTTTTTAAATTTTGTTTTCTTTTATTTTTCATTGCAATTTCTTATTGTTATTCTTGTTATTATTATTTTATTTTATTTCAATTGTTAAACTGTTCTTATCCCAACCCATGAGTTTTCTCACTTTTAGCCTTCTGATCCTCTCCCCCATCCCACTGGGATGCGGGGAGTGAGCAAGTAACTGCGTGGTGCCTAGCTGCCTCCTGGGGCCAAACCACGACAAAGGCATAGAAAACTCTTGAGGCCACTGTGCTTCATGGGTGTACAGGACACCACTGTTTTGAGGATGCATTCTTTGCTCCTTCTCTTCGTATCAAATAGGCATACACAAAGTGGTATAATATGCATACACAAAGTATAGTAAAACCCAAGACCAAGGCCAAAAATAGAGCTCATTAAGAACCTCAGTTTAGGCATACAGCTAAACATGCTTGTAAAAACATCACTTAGCCTTGTGAAGCCGAATGAGTTCAAAAAGTGCCTGCAGATAGGCACAGCAAAAAGCCATTGGAGCTGATGACACTGCGAGCAGTGGGAAGGACTCACAACTCCAGCTGGTGTTGGATGGGACCAAAGATAAGTCATGTGCTCATTAGGAGAAAAATAACTGACAGAATGTTACTTTACTGATCTAACACCCTGCTGATATTTTATTTCAAATATAGACCAAGAATTTGAAAACTAATTAAAAAAAATTGTCCTAACAAGCATAGCCAGATATTGTGTGTGTGGTTGTGATGCTTGAGTGAACCACAAGGTTTTCTGGGATGCCTGCCTTAAATAAAACTGTCAAAAATATGAGGACTGTTATGTTTACAGAGCAGCTCAAAGGCAGATGATGCCCCTATTGCTACATGCTATTTATCATCCCTTGGGGCTGAAAACTGTGCTGGAATGCACAGGGACTCTGTTCCTTGTATTGTAAATCTGAAATACAAATAATCCAAACTACCAAATTATCTGATATACTATTAATTACCACACTCTGGGAAGATTAGAACCACTAGAGACTTCTTTCCCTACTCCATACTACATACATGCATTCCCGTTTTCACATTGGCAAAAATATTTCTCTAGTTACAGCTGTTAATGATCTGCCACTTTATTTCCAATTTCAGATTACTTTTTGATTCAGATTTTTCTGCAGCTAAACAAATTGAGAAAATCTTCTAATACAAGAAAAGGGAGATTTACTTATTTCAGCTACATTGCTTACCTGCCAGTACGTCTTATGGCCAGAAACATAAATAAATAGCAATGGAATATTATTATCAGGGGAATAAAAAACACACAGCAACATAAAATCATGGTGTAACTTCTGTTTGCAGGGGAGTAGGTTACATAGTCCCACGTACAGGATATCATCAAGCCCTCAGGCACATAGGAACCTATGAAATACATGGAACATGTTATTTGCACATACACCCAAAGCTTGCGCAGTTGCCGATCCAACAACTGAGCAATTAAAATAAACCCCATACTGTATATATAGTCTCCAAGAGCTATGCATGCAGTATCATATGTGTGGTCTAAGAATACAAGTGCGCCCATGGAGAGGAGGTCCTGACTGCCAGACACCGAGATACACCTCATACTCCATCTGCAATTTGTTCTGCTTGAATACAACCAGGGGGTAGTGGGGAGGAGGGTATCTGTACTGCAATAGGTGCAGATAGACAGTATGACAGCAAACCATCAGGTGCTGACTAGACATCCACCAGAGAACTTATCAGAAAATCTCATTATTTTTTTTTCATATAAGGCTAAAACAGACCACATAGGGAACGCTGGAAGAAATAGAGAGCAAACAACATACTCCACCCGAGGAGCGGAGCCACGCTCCATCCCAGTGAGTACAGCCATACAACAGCAATGATCTGGATGGTGCGTTTCTTTGAAGTCCACTGTATGGATCGCAGGGGCTTAGTGATCACAAGGTAGCGGTCAACAGAAATAGCTAATAAAGTCATCATTGAGGTTATTCCGAAGAGTGCCCCACAGAAAGCGTACAAGTCACAGCCTGAAGCAGAAAATGGCAATGTCAGGGATTTTCTTAAAACAGATGGATGCTTTCTCTCTGAGCCTGACATGAGAAACCTCCCATTTTTTCCTGGCTCAGGACTTCTCTTCCATTAGAAGAATTTTTTTAGGCTCACAATTTTATAATTATTAAGGGTTTATTAGAAAAAGTACAAATATTAATAAAATAAAAATGTATGTATTTAACAAGTCCTACTGTCCACCGCAGGCTGCAACTAGGAACCTTTTGTCAATGGAAAACTGCCTCAAAGAAAATCCAATCTAATTAAAGTTACATTTTCCTGGACTGTTGCCGAATATATTGATCTTAACAGGCTGCAGCAGACATCTGTCTACTAATGACAGATGGATGTTTTGAAAAATGACTTTGGTTTATGTGGCTTAAAAATGTAACAGTCATTTGATTTTGACGGCTAAAAGACCAGCTGTAAAACATAGTTCCAGCTCCTATATTTAATAGCAGCACTTTTTAAAAAACTTGACTGTTTTTACATGAAACAGGGTTTTTCCCTCTCTTTACATTCAGGCATTGCGCATGAAAACTTGTAGAGTTACATTGTCCATAATTTGATTCAGAAACCTGCGTTGAATGATCGTTCATTTTTTGAGATCTTGCATCACCCCCTGTGCTTATAAGGCAACAGCCCACTGGGAATGGGAGGCAATCAAAAAACCAGTTTCAACCTTAAAGCTGACTTCTTCTTAAGTCTTTATAAGTAACCTGCAATTAAGGACCAAATCTCACTCAAGCCAAATCTATCGCTTCATTTGCGGCAGCATGATAATTTACGCTGATTTTATCTTAGGTGATGAGCAAGACTAAAAACAATCTCAAACTAAAGAACAGCCCTTCTGTGCTGCTAAATAATATATTGGTGGGTCTTGCCCCAACAATACATGACCACTGCTTGGTGCCAGTTTTCACCCAATGATGTGATGAGCGGTAACAAGCAGAACATTGAGCCTTCTGAGGAACTTGCTATACTCATATCTCAGCTATAATTTGAGCATGCATCACCTTTTCTTTCTTGCAGTTGGAAAGAAAGGAGCTGAAATTTGCAGAGACTGACTATCATTTTTTAAATCTCTTAGTTAAATGTGAGGTTCCTAGAAGTATGCTAATGGATATCAACATACATTTCTAAATAAAAATATTAATCCCCTCTTAAACTAATACAGAAAAGAAATATTTACGACTTAATAAAACTTTTCTACCCATCTTCAGCCATAGCATCTGCCTATACAAGCTAAAGTGTAACATGATTACATGTTGATGTTGACTCTTTTCTTTCCAAAATACTGAAAGAATCAAACCTATAACACAAAACATGCGCCATCATGCTGACTGATCATGGCAAGAACCTGGGTTGTCTCTCAAGAGTCTTGTGCTGCTCTCTCCACAGCACAAGCTGAGATTGTTATGGCTAAAATAGGCTGCAGACAGTGTAGAGCTGCTGAGGTACGAGTTAGTGTTGAAAAGTACCTATATCTCCAAGTATCCACTCTCCGTGCAAGCTGTTGACAAAGCACATGGGTGCCTGAGAAGCCGACATTAGGAAGTCGCTCACAGCCAAATTCATTATGAAGTAGTTTTGGGGTGTCCTCAGCTTCTTGTTGCTTAAAAACATGAGAAATACGTGATTTTAAATAGACAAAGTGAACAGTTATCTTTAGAACTTTGCCTACTAGCGTAAACAAATACTATCCAGGTTGGAATCGGTGGTTACTTAGAGTCAATCAATTGCTAATCATCAGTCAATTACTGCAGCTCCAGATATAGCCATTTCAAAAGGATGACTGGCAATAGCAGAGGGGATACAATGGATTGTTTCCTTTCCAAACTGAGGAGAATTCCAGCAGTGTTGAAAAATACGGATTTGTTCAGGAGAGCAGTTCCCTATAAAAGCAGTAACACAGAGTGTGTCCTGCACTGCAAAAACCAGGATCTGAAGCAGGTTGCAGAGCCAAAGGCCCTGCTTTTGGTGAGTTTTTAAAAGGTGCTGACCCAAAAAGCCGCCACATTACCACTAACTAAATGACCCTTTGCAAAGTGCTGTGGCACAAGCAGAACAAGCACAGAGATTTGAAAGAAATACTTTTGTTCATACACATCTCATAAGATAGCAAAAACACTCAGCTGCAGATGAACAGGCAACATTAAACACCACGACAAGGAGCTTGAAAGCAGCAGTCAGTCTGCAAGCAAACTTTATCTGAAGAAAACGGACATCACTTCCAGGTTTTTTCCCCACATCTCACCACCTGATGTTGTCTCACTCATTAGGAATATCTGGAGTTACAACCTCCTAGGAAAAATTCAGATGATATTCCAGATTACCTTTGGCTCTGGCTAAGAGGAATAAAGATACTGGTAACCTGATAAAGAACCTCTCGCTTTTACTTGGGGTTGACTATGCCCTTGTTGCTCTTGTCAAATATTATGTCCCACTATGAAAGTTAAATTAATTTGTGAGTTCAGCTCACTCAAATCTACCTTAAAACTGGCACTTTTGAGGGATATACTGAGAAGGTGTCATGCTGAACTAGTAGACCCTCAACGTGAACCACTGTGTTGGTCACATGGCAAAGTAAAGAGCTTTGATACCTAGAGTTTGAATTAGGACTTTTCACAGTGTCAGGTACATATAACACAAAAAGAAGCGACTTGCACTCTGTGAGCCACAGGGAGGAAGCAGAATTTTATAAACAGCTTTGTTCTTGGAACCTGCATGCAGTAATTCTCAACAGTTTGAAATAATTGTTTCCTTTCCCCCAACCACCTCCTTCAATGTAGAAAGTTGCACAACTGAGACCTCTCTGATGTACTTTAAAATATCAGTATTTGAGCTAACAAGAATTTCTTTCCACATGCTGATAAACAAATGCTGCAAAAGAAATTGAGAAAGCCATCTCAATGTTTCTGTAATTCTAACAAAATCTTGGATCCCATAACTGCCTGCCAAAGCAGGGAGGGGAAGGGGGGGGGAAGAGCTCACACCTTCACAGGTGCTTGTCTGCCCATGGAGATTTTCCTACTTTGACAATTTAATGCTTTTATTACACTAGCTAAAACAAATAAATTTCAAGAAACAATGGAGAGCTTGTGCTGCATTTCAAAAATCATGAAGGTACCTACAGTTGCAGGGAATTCAATTTCTCCTCTATCTCATATTAAAAGCCAGTTATTCAAAATAACAAAACTAATTTATTTGTCTTAAATATTTAAGAATAGGAAACTAACGCTTGGTTCATAATCGCACTGGTGTTTCTAGCATTGTACACCATATCTCTGCATCAACACACATGGTGACAGCAAGCAGTGAGCAAGGCGGATTTTGAAATCCAGCATCACAGTGTGGGACAGAAGGAGGGTATTTATTTTTTCCATGAGATTTTGGCATACTCTGGCTGCAGTAGCTTTCGCTGGCTATTACACTGTCAGAAGCCAAGAGAGCACACAAACTGACAGAAATCCTATGATCTGCCTGAAGCAGGGAATACACTCATGTCATGAGCTCATTTCATGTAGTGCATTGTTTTCTTGGTCCTTCCAGGACATCTGGGCTGCTGGAAAGAGTGTCCGTTTTTGTCACACATTTCTGCAAATTCTACAGGGTGAGTGAAGAAGTCTGCTGGTTCTGTCATTAAAAGTATTAGGCTCTTCTTTAAACTTTTCAGTAGAATTGTTAATAGAACATGGTATTTGTTTTCTCATTTTCTTTGGTTCCTTAAAACTTGAGGAATTTCACACTGAGGTTATCAGTGACGTGGGGAGGGGCAGGGCTGTGTTGCCTTCCCCCATTTGATGCCATCAGCCTTTGCTTGGAGATTTAATACCAGAGGAAACCAGTGCAGAACATCTGCACATGGGCACATGTGAACCTCAAGGCCCGTCAGACTAACCATGGGAGGAATTTTTGTACCTGTAAAACGCGTAGAGAACTAGGAGGTTCCCGATGATGCCAATGGAGCCAATAATGAGCACGCATGTTCCTACAGTGTAAAGAACATGGTCGGGGACCTCTGTCTTGGTCACAGCGTGTGGCTGGTTGCCCATGTTCAAACCCTGAATGGAAAACAGAAGAAAAGGAGAGCTTAGCACATTCGGGATGCTTGTCACAGGGGGCACGTGCTCAGCCTGTTGAAGGAAGGCAGAGCACTCGCTGCCACACTTTGTGCAAATCAAATACAGATCTCTGCGCTCTTCTCACGTCCCCTGTAATCAAGTTTCCGTCAAGTAGCCTTTGGTACTTTAACAGTACATATTTATATTTAAAAAAAAAACCAACAGAGAAAACAGACTGGAAAAAAAAATATAAAGGAAGTTGCAATGACGATGTGAAAAAGGCAAAGACGTGCTAACATAAAACTCGCTCTGCGTAACTGCCGCATTTTGGGGCGCAGAGCTAGCTGATAACACAACCTTCAGTTCAACAAAGAATAGCCTGTCATACTTTGGTTTTGTTAGGGGCACTGATACCAAATCCCATGCTTACAAACATTAAATCCCCCAGGTCTCCCCCCAAGCTCCCTAACCACTAACAGTGCTGCAAAACCTGGGAATTCCCCATGAAAAAGTAGGAAACCAGAGGTAAAACAGCAGCAGTAGCATTGCCCGGGTAAGCACAAATACATTAAATGTTCTTGACACCTCTTTTACTGCCCTTTATCTCCAGCACATGAATAAAACCCCACCAACTCTCTATGTATTTTTTTTTAAACAAATTCAGATTTATCATCCGCTAAATTCAGCAGCAGGGCAGCCTACAGCTAATCCACTCAGCTCTCATTAGCGTTATCGATGAGAAGAGTCAGAATTGCCTGACAGAGGTTCTCATTTACGAAGTCAAAAGCAGCTAAGCCACGCAGAGCGCTCGCACATCTGGTCAGATCTGGATGGCTTAGTCAAAGGTATGGCACCTTGTCACAGCTGGGGACAGGCTCTGCATCGCCACGCTTCGCCGCTGCGCAGCTCAGACACGTGCGGGGTGTGGGACAAGGCTGATTTTGGCCTGCGGGAGAGGAGCTGGGTGACAGAACATGTTTAAGATGATAACTATCATCCCACTGGTAGTATTTAAGAGGTGAGAATAGTGAGAGCAGCCTTTTTTTCCCCCTTGTTGCTAGCTCCTAATGTCCCGCTCTGCTGCTTCTCCTTTCTGCCTTCTATTATTCCTCACTCATCTGTAAGTGCACGCACTACAGCTCCTTCGAGGTACAGCAGTTCTAACCGTGGGCATTATCCCCTTGACTGTGCAATGCTACTGGGGTGCTCCCCGAGGCGGGTTGCGTTCGGCAATAGGAAGCACCGGGCACGATGCACAACACGCCCCGAGCATCCGCAAAACAGCGGGTCTGGAGCAGAAACGGTGACAGCAAAGCTCCTGGGGCTGAAGTGATGTTGTCAATGGTACAAAAGCTACTGCTTCAAAGCAGAAAGCTGCTTTCAAGCTTCCTCAAGTGGTCTGACAGACTCTACCCATAATAGGATGGCTACTGCCCAACGTGACACTTCACTGAAGATAACATCGCCGTAAAAGTAGAAAGAAATGAAAGGGAGCGTCTGCCGGTGCTGGCTGCACCAGGGGGCTCTCACAGCCATTCCCAGCAGTTAAGCAGCAAGAAAAAAATGTCACCCTGTGAAGCGTTTACCCTTGAAGAAGGTGCGAGAGGTAATGTAAGAGCGGGCAGCACACGGGGAGGTGGCCCGGCGAGGAGGCGCAGCCGTGGCTGTTCGGGGGCAGCAGGCACAGACGGTGCCGTGCTTTCGGAGCAGAGCTGCCTGGGCATGTGAATTAACCACAATAAACTCATTTTCTCTTCTCTCAAACCTGATGTCCTTAGAGCGTGCATGCGCTAAATGGGAAACCTGCCTCATTTCTGCCAGTGTGTGCCAAAGAGGCTAAATTGGGGAGAAAGGAAAAATGTCCTTATTTTTTTCCTTCCTTTCCAGCTTATCTGTTAAACACGCTCAGGATTTACCCCTGTAGAGAGGGTTATTATATAGAGGAGTATTATATAGGTGTTGTAATTCAGGGCAAGCAGCCCTTGCTTGTCGTATGCATTATGCTTTACTTCATCATATGGGAACTCACTGTTGCGGAAACTCATTTGAGAAACGGACTACGAATTTCACACCCAAAGGTGTCTCGCCTTATCTCTCTGCTGAAGAGAAGCCGACTTGGACATTTTGGTCTCATTTATTCAGTTACGAGAGGTGAGCTGTGTCAAAAGCTGAAAAATGTCTCAAGTGACACATTTGTAAACTCAGACTACAGCTTGCTGGCCATACTGGATAAAATACGAACTATTGATGCTTGCAGAGTGGAATTTCAAAGGTAATAAGTACCGGGGATTACCCAGAGCCTGCAATCTCAGCGAGAAGCTGAAGTGAGGGATGTTTAGATTACACAGGCTTTGGAAAAGGGAACTTGCCTTCAGGGGAGTCCATAAAATACCACAGGCACTTTTGCTGTGATGTTAATGGCAGTAAGAATAACTTTTAAGATCTGAATGAAAAGACGGCTGCTTGCTCACTGTCGGTGTTACCCTGAGACAGCAGGACGTGGCAGGCATCCAGCTGTACGAAAAAGGGCAAGCTGATAAAGACAGAAAACCATTTATAACACCGTAATTTGGATCTAAGAAGATAAATGTGTATATCTGTGTGTGTGTATACATATATTTCAACAGAAAACCTCAACTTTGATAACAAAAAGTTTCATTAAAATAGTGAAAACTTTCTAAACGGACCAGGCTAAATCAGTACAAATGGCACAAGCTAAGGAAAGATAATTTATACCTCATTTTGGTCACGTAATCAATTTCACTAATTTGGCATAATTTCAAAATAGAAAACTTTAAGAATAGATATTTAAATACTCTTAAAGCTGAGAATTTAAAGTCTACTTTGTTGAACAAATACTGCTTTTCTAATACATATCGTTTCTTGGTAGAGAATAACACCCAATTGGAGATAAACCCTTAGTATCATCAAGGCTTTAAGATATTCACAAAATTTAAGCTTTTTCCCTTTCCCTACATTATCACATGTAAGAAGCTGGTCTTTTTGGTAATTTTGATTAACAAGCTAAATACTTGCTAATGTAAATATTTTACTGTATGAGGATGAGGACTAGAAATATGAAAAAAAAAAAGAATTCTGAAGCTTGGTGACATGCTCTAACAAGAAGCTGTTCTTGCTGATAGTGTCAAAAGCTGTTACCACTCTATGCAGTGTTCTGGCACTTTTAGTTTCTTCCAAGTAATAAGAATAAAAGTAAACTATAGAAGAATATTCCAAGTTGCTGTGACTCTTTCCAACCCAAGAAAACCCAAATAACTATTACAAATCTTTCCAAATGACACGGTAACCAGGAGAGCAGCTAAGTACAGCAGGTTACATTAGGTACAGTCACTGTTATGTCTTACCAGGTTATGTCTGTATTCACCTTCTTTTACCACCAAAAAGATATATGGTCAATGACAGCTGGTATGAATCAGCAAAAAACCAGTTTATACTAATGGAAGGGTCGTGCTTTTCAGACTTAGCAAAGTGTGGATTTTTTTATCCATCTCACACCACTGCTCTCTAACTGCTAAAATACACTGTGCAGTTATACTTTAAGCTACTCATTTTCATTCTATTAACAGTGAACGTAGACCCCCTGAGAATACAATCAGAAACCTCACAGAGTTAAAAGATGCGCTGTGAGATGCTCCCCCGGCTCCAGCTGTTTCACACTGCCATGGTGATGCACGGCTGCCCTGGATTCAGCACATCTCTCCACAAATTGTGTTTATGGGTGCTCAGTATCGTCGCAGCCATGTAATGTAGAATGAAAAGCCCGTTCTGTATAAGCCACAGCTTGGCTCCTTCTCTTTAATGATGTGATTTAAGACAGAGTTAATAAAGGAAGGCATCACATTTTATTCAGCCGATATATTGAATCTATAATGGGTGAAGCGAGTTTTCAAGGACTCACATGAGATGTGCTCACCTGGCCATTTTTCTCCCAGGTTGACTTTGCCTCCCTCTGTTTGTGGTCCTGGGACAGAATCCCAAACACTGGTGCAGACACATCCATTTCCTAAATGAAGGTTTTCAAGACACCGTCCAGAATGACCTGATTGTTTCACTCAAAAGTACGACTGCAAACAAGCAGCCCGTGAAGATGCCAGTACTTGCACTGGGGTCAGCTTCTGGCATACTTGCCTATCCTGTACTCGCTCTGCTTGGCTCCTTCTAAATTAATGCTACAATCACTTGTGTTTTGACTCTATGAGATGTTGGACCTGACAACTCACATAAATCATGATGTGGCCTTACCCTTATATGAGATGTGACTACAACATCAAAATGCTGTCACCTACGTGGCTGCTTGGAGGGCTTTCCTGGCAGGGTAACTAACAGATCTGCAGGCAAATGGAGGATAAACAATTAACAGCTGTCCCTCAAATAGCTGGCAAAGGAAGCAGGCACCAGATATAAAAATAAACTTGGTCTACTTCTCCCAAAATAAATATGGAAAACCTAACAGAGGGGGAAAGTTATTCAATGAAATCTTTCGTAATTTGATTTTTAGTGATAAAACGATGTCCAAATAATTAGAGCCATCTGTTTCTGCTTTCCAGCTGGTAAGATTAATAAAGACTGCAATGCAGAAGACAAAAAAATGTAGTTAAAAAAAGGAGGGCAAGGGCAGGTCTCGTTCAACGGGTAGGGGTAGAAAACAATGGATCAGAATACCAGAAATGGTGGTATGATTGGCATTAGATGGATATAAGAGTATCTAAAGCCTTATTTATGCTCTGATTTTGGTCATGGATACAAGCTCATCTTGTGGAAATGATTCACATTGAAATGAGCTTAAGTAAGGGCTTGCTTACATGGGGGATTAATGCACACTAACAAGGGAGTGAATTAACAGCGTAGCAGCCTCCCTGTGCTGACCCGCTACGCGAATTCACGAAGTACAAGTTTGATTTTACTCTACAAAAACCTTAAGTCTATACAGTCACGCTTGGAAATTTTAAAGAAAAATAATAAACAGTATTTAGACATGATGACATAGGAGCAGTCCACATGTGCCAGTCTGCAGATGTTTTTGAAGCAGTTCATTGAACTGAAGCACTTACCAGGTAATACTTGCCAAGTTCCTTCTAATTTCATTGACGGTCGGTGTAAGACGTAATTTCAGTGTGAAGCACCATCTGGTTTGAAACGATGACAAAATTGGGGGCTTAATGAATATCTTGTACATACGAACTCTTGAATCAGCAAACAGGAGACTGCTGCTACGTGGCAACTATGGTAAAGCTAGTGATGGTCAGATATTTTTCAAAATATGATGTACTTAAAACAAATACTTAAAGAAAATACTGTTGATATCTTTGGGTATCGAAAAAAACCAACCAAACAAACCCTGAAACAACAACTTTGCTTGCTCTGGTTAACTGAACTGCGTTATAACACCACGTAGTAAGTACAGACGAATTTGGTCCTTAGAAAGTCAAATCAAACCACAATAATCCACATGTGGAAAGTTACTTTTCTTATCAGTCTCTGGGCGACACTCTTCTTCCACAGCTCGTTCCAATCACTTCACATGCCGAGGCCAGAAGCACTCAAACACATATTTATAGCAGGCATTTAATCAACAAGACAATTGGTTTAGCAAACTGAACTGTGAATTTGAGGCAGTTCATCCAAAAGTGACAAACAAGAACAGGAACTGCCCGTGCTGTGTAAAACAAATAGCAAAGGCAGTCGGGTACCAAAATCAGGCACCTGCTCCAGACCGAGGCAGGTGTTTGTTCAGGTTGAGAACGTAAGTTTGCAGGAAAAGCCCTGAGAATTTTTTCTATAATAAAATATATCCCCAATATATTGCCCAAAGCAGCAAGACCTTTGGGCTGCTGCTGAACTGGACAGCCAGTTGAAAAAAAAAGCCAATTAATATTTGACTTCAGGACTCATTTGGGGCATACATCTTTAAGATCTTACATTTAGCACAGCCCCGGCTTTGACAAGACACTTTCTTTCAGGTCCTCGGTATCTGTGCTTCAACTTCTTAAACCCGATCAAGTTCTCAGTGTCATGAGAATAAACCAGGTAGATACTCAACAACGTAGGCAGACTCAAGTGTCTACATATCCAGCCTTACGAGTCAATGTAAGCAAGGGCTATTAATAATTCATATGTTTTTCAATTAACAAGACATGATATAAAAATGATTCACATGAGGATAACACTGCAATCAGAAGTAAACAATAAAAGTGAAAATAAGTGAGGTTTTACTATCTGTCTGCTCATTACAAAGTTATCTAAGGGCATATTTTCATCTTCCTGGAGACTAACAGAACCCTAAAATGTAAAGTCTATTCTGGAAAGCATATGGAGGTTTTCTGTGTACATCCCAAGCCACACCGCTGAAATCAGTGAAAAAAGGCGGGTTTGCTTCTCTGAGTACAAAAAAAAATATAAATAAAGCAACAACAAAATCAGACCAGCTGAAAACCAATGAGCTGACCTGTGTTCCAGCTCGAGCGCTATCTGCGCCATTTGTGCAGGGGTTAGCAAACATGACAGCTTACTCCAAGTATTACAAATTATCCCACTGAGCGTGCCCGCACAACCCGGCCTTGGGAGGAACGCTGTGTTACTCGCTCCCTTGTTTTTGTGGGGAAGCACTGGCAAGAAACTAGCACATTTTTTTCCCTGCCTTAATCCGAGTTTCTATAATCAAACCTTGAGGCGACGGAATTTTTTTCCAAAACCGGGAAGTGTTAAAGCAAGATACCAGAGGCATGTTTTCTGAGGGCATTTCTGTTCCAGTGCTGGTGTGCTTGTATAATCATCCCAGGTCTTCGTAACGTTTTCCTCTACAGAAATTTTATGTTCTATTTAAACACATCCGATTGTAACCTGAGAGTGCAAAACCCAAAAGAACCAAGTTCAACCATGACTTTAGCGTTTTGGAAAAACAAGTGAATAAAAGCCCACTAGCAGAGCCTGTTAATACTCAGCTGAGTCAGGGGCTCAGTCCATCTTCCCCCTCTCACCTCGCACAGGCTCACGTGCCAGCACAGCCAGTTCCTTAACGTTATCCCCGAGACACTCACCATATTGTCCCCTTGGCCATAAATGCCTTCAGAATTATCTGATGCTATGCCCAAACGCACCCCGAATTACACCACCAGCTATGCATGCCTAGGCAGGCAGCGCACTGAACAAATCTAATCGATGCTAACAGTGCATCAAAATTATCTGGATTATTACAGTTCAGTGCATATTTGTTTTGTCCGTGAGGGAATGGATGACTTAGCATGGTGAAACAACAAAGCAGCAGGCAGAAATCTCAGGATATATTTTTTAGAGCATTAGAGCATGTGAAAGAAAAGCACATGTAGTCAAAACATGGTAGAGTTACTTAGTTCAATGTAAGAAATCTTGCAGTCTTCAGGGAGGAATAATTTATACACTACAGCAAATATTTACGTTTTTATCTTCTCATGTGTTATGCATCATACACTTTCATAGGTTATTTTTCTGCTTCTGTGCACCTTACTGCTAACTGCAGCTCTTTAGTAGTCATACAAAGTTCACCTAAAAAAACCCCAACCCCCTTTATTCTATGTTTGCCACTCGGTGGCGAGAGTGCTCTGAACTCGCTGGCACTGTAACCCTTTGGCATATCATGTGCTCCTCACCTGAGCTGCTCTCCCCTCTCCACCACCTCTGAGCTCCTGTAGCTCATCCTGGTCCGTTTTACTCATGACTGCTGCTCGCATTTCACCAGCCATGGATACCTCTGACCAGGATGTTCCCGCTCCAGCCTGCCCACCAGGCATCACAAGCAATTTCATGGGATGCCACTGTTTGCTGATGGCAACGTGGTGCTGCAGCATCCACAGCCTGCCTGGACCGAGCCCTTTCCCCCTCCCACAGCCCCCAGCTTCAGGCTGAGCAGCAGCAAGTGCGACTGCCAGGTGATGCTTGCATGTTACTGGTTTTAACAGGAGCACACGAAGAAACATCTTTCCCTTTCCACAAATGTTGGCACCACATTTTGAAATTCTGATCTCTGCCAGTGGATATAACATCCTGCCCTCAGGTTTCAAAGAGCTTGAACATAAGCCCTGGCTTCTGGACAGCTAGACTTTTATATTTTATTTGAAAAAAAAAAAAAGAATATTTTCTTCCTTACTGTTGATAACTGAGAGTGAACCCTTCATCAGCCACCTCTAGCTTTAAGCATCTCAGTCTTTTCGTTGCACTGTTCTGCGTCTCAGGGAGACCCAGCTGCTCCAGCTGCTGCCAGAAGATCTGTGTGCAAAAACTGCTCTGAGAAGTGGGCCCTGCATTTTAAATAGATCCCATGAAAACATGTGCTTACTTTTAAGGATTCTGAAAAAAAATCAAGAACTGACATAAGCTTTTCAAAATGTGATTACAAAATGAAAATGCATCCTAATAAAATAGTTAAGACAAGATGTTAATCACTTATACTAACCCTGTATAGCCTTTCTAACACTACATTTAAAAATACACATAGCTAATATTTTTCATCAATGTGGTCATTTGGTTCCTACTGGATTCTCTGCTGTATATTTTTTCCATTCTGTAACTTACGATAAATTGTAGTGAATGATGAAGGAAGCACAATGATAATAATAGAAACAGTCTATTAACTACATTTCAGTTAAGTTTTATTTACAACTTTTGTTAGCCAAGCGTAAAGAACTGCAGTTTTACCAGGGGATCCACCTTGCTCTCTACATTTCTCTATTTATAAAAAACCAGATTTTTCTTCTGCAGGAAATAGTCTTAATCGAAGGCCTGACACCAGAAACATTCTTCATCAGCTAGGGTAATTTCCATGTTTCAACAAGAAGTTTTGTTTGTGGAAGGTAACTTAGCAACCTCCAGCCTCCTGATGCCATTTGCATTCATTTAGGTACATGAAAACTGCTAAAATGAGTCAGGCCAGAGGTCCACCAACTCCCGTATCTTACACCTGGCAGTGTCTGGCAACAGATGCTCTTAGGGGAAGAACATGGAGAATACAGCGAGTGCACATTCTCAATCTGTTAACTTCAAGCACATTTGTGATATTAATATGAACATTGTAGCATTCAATTTCTGTTTAGATCAAAGAAATATCTAATCACTCTAAGCTGAGGATTATTCCCGTGTAATATCTGCTTGCCTCTGTTTAATATTCCTCTATGGATGGAAGGGGAGAATGCAGAAGGCAGACCCAGACTCTTCCCAGAGGTGCACA
The DNA here is from genome assembly GCA_008711295.1 of Anarhynchus alexandrinus. Lineage (NCBI taxonomy): Eukaryota > Metazoa > Chordata > Aves > Charadriiformes > Charadriidae > Anarhynchus > Anarhynchus alexandrinus. The sequence continues at coordinate 19,794 of VUYV01000216.1, read as the reverse complement.
GTGAAAGGACAAGAGGTAACAGACACAAGTTGCAGCAGGCAAAATTTTCACTGAGATTGGTGAAGCACTGTAAGAGGGGCCCAGAGGATCAGCACAACCTTCATCCATAGAGAATTTGAAAGTACTGAAGTCAGCCCTGCTTGGAGCAGGAGGTGGGACTTGACAACCACCCTTCCAACCTAAGATAGTCCATGATGCCAGGAATAAAATCCTCCAAAACACACAGTTAAAAAATACGGGTTTAAGCCATCAAGTAAAACAAAAAACTATTCCAGCTACTTGAGGCCAGGTATGCTGTCTCAGTAAACTGAAAATCTTCCTACCCTACCTTCTTTTACTTTCACAAGGAACTGGGGACAGACAACAAACGCCAAATGGACCTATATGCACATTTTTCACCTAGCTTTAATAGATGAGTAATCTCTACTGGGACCGTATTTCTTGGATAGGAAGGCTGCAGTCAGTGCTCCACTTGATTTGTAACACTTTCTCCTGCCGCGGCATTAAGTCCCGCATGAACAGACAGATTTCCAGAGGTTTTTAGGCACTTCACGCCTATTGATTGCACTGGTGGCAATACACCTACTCCTCTCCTGTGTTGTTGAAAATACTCCTTGGTGTTTATCTGCACTGTTAGAAGCCTAAGTACCATGAAAATTTGGCTTTGGAGTATTTTATGATTAATTTTAGAGAATTTAACTGGAGCACTGATACACTGTTTAGTCCAATGGCCAATGCATTTCAGTCTGACATATTCCCACTGCATACTCTAAATACTCTGTTTAGAATAAAACACCTAGCCACCACAGGTAATGGAGATAACTGGGAAGAGAAGGAAATTATCAGGGGAGAAATATTCAAAATGACCCATCTCTGCAGTGAAAGGCAAATCTTTACTGCCAAATGAAAGCGTTTGGCAGTAGCACAACCTCCCTTAACTCTCCAGAGCAAGAGTAAAACAAACACTCATCCAGAAAGGAGATCATTGCTTTTCTAGTCGCCTGGAGGGTGAAGCACTTATGAATTCCTTGTGGATTTAGCATTGCTAAAGGAACAAACAGACATACGTCCAATGGACAAGTGAAACTGGCAACTCCATTTACAATTAGCAACCTACTGCAGTAGTGAAGGCTTATTTCGGAGGAAGATTGAAGCAGCACTGGCAAACTAATAAGGAACTGCAATATGGGAATAATTAGAGAGAAATTACAGCAATCAAAAGACTCCCAGAGTTATAAAATACTAAAATAACGGAGCATGCTTTGACACATTTGGTGGGAATAGGTGTGTATATTAAAGCTAACTCCTGTATCTTTCAGGAAACTTAATTGTCTCATGGCAGCGCTCATGTTGGAGGAAGAAACAATATCTCACACAAAAGCATGTGCCTTTACTTTGACCTGGAAAAGCATCAAGACAACTTTGATATAGCAATGAAGGTGTTTCACCCTTTCCCTCTCCACTGCCTTGTGTAGTACACTGAAAATAGGGACCATGTAGCTGTTCTAATGTGGCCTCTTGTTTAATTACATAGAGAATTTTCTCTAACTCTGAATAACTTCCACAGACCACTTTTCAAGACTCTACAAAGGGTAACAAAAGTTTTAGCACATCTATATTAGGAAACATCGCCTTCCTCTCACCCTCACAATAATGTCCAGATATGGGATGCATTTGAAGCAACTCCTACATTGCCTTTGCAACATCAGTTTGGAACCACGATGAACTACCAGAAATGAAAATCTCAGCACAAGGCAGCTTCCTTTCCAGTTTCAAGAAGAAAGTGCCATTTTTACAAAAAAAAAAAAAAAGAAGCCCACAAGCCAGTTAAGTTCAAACATGTTTTTACTGTGCCAAGTCAGAAAGCCTCAGGGAGTCCCCACAAGCTGTCTTCTGCAGAGCCCCACCTCTCATCTCAGATGAAAACCAGCTCCTTCTGAACCTTTGTTTTTAAGAAGTATATAAGCAAGCCAGCAAATTAATATGCACCAGAGAATCTCGCAAAACAAACAAACAAACAAAAAAATAAGGCTAACAAAGCATTGTTTCTGTCTCAAGCCGTGTTCATACTACACTTGAGCCCACACTGGGCCTTTCTCAGTCCACCCAACTCCACAAAAGCGTTGCACTAAAGAGCATCTCTCCATGGAAAAACAGGAAAATCTGCTCACAACAGCTGTCAGGGTAAGAGAGCTACTCATTTAGGATTTCTCCACAAGTAAAGAGCCCATTAAAAACAAGTAGTTACTGTTAATTGCAAATGTCTGCTGACCTTTAACAGTCATTAATTCCTAAAATTCCTAAATTACTAAACAGTAATTTATTCCTGTTAGTTTTGTTGTGAGCAAATGGTAAACACTGAGCTAATAACAGAGTTGAAAAGCAATTTCCCAGCACTTGTACAGTCATTATGACTGAATACAAAATAATTCTATTGCAAATGGATTATCTAAGAGTCTTGAAGCATTACTCAGGACACCATCAGACTGCTACCTCATGCACTATTGAGAAGGGACTGCAAATACTGCATATCTTGCAGCTCTCCAGCGCTTGAGACAACCTGCCTTCCCTCATCTGCTGCTTGAGATATAACTGACTGGCACTTAGAATCACAGAATCATAGAATGGTTTACTTTGGAAGGGACCTTGAAGATCATCTAGTTCAACCCCCTTGCCATGCGCAGGGATGCTTCCCACTAGACCAGGTTACTCAAAGCCCCATCCAGTGTGGCCTTATACACCTCCAAGGACGGAGCTTCCACAACCTCTCTGGGCAACATACTCCAGTGTCTCACCACCCTCATAGTGAAAATTTTTTCCTAGTATCTATTCTAAATCTACCTTCTTCCAGTTTAAAGCCATTACCCCTCAATTCTGTTGCTACGTGCCCTTGTAAAAAGTCCCTCTCCAGCTTTCTTGTAGTCCCCCTTTAAGTACTAGAACGCTGCTATAAGATGTCCCCAGAGCCTAGCCTTCTCTTCTCCAGGCTGAACAACCCCAACTCCCTCAGCCTGTCTTACCTTCAGCAGTGCCACTGGAGTTTTCCAAAGCACCAGCATTAGTCCAGGGGCTCCCTGGTGCTCTTGCTGCCACCTCTAACCTTCATTTGCTAACACTCATCTTCTGTGCAATGGTCTACTGCAACACCGTGGAGGGAGGGGCCTCTTACGTCAGCGAGGGCACGGTGAGGCCAACACTGCACGTTCCTAAGCCATGTCCACTCTTTCTCTACCATGATGAAGGTTTAGTCAAGTTACGTTATTTGAATATTAGAACAAGTTTCAGTATAGAAATCATAGCAAAAGATATCAGGTATTTAAGAAAGTATGGATGTTTTTATTTCTAAAAAAAAAAAGCAAGCAGTATTCTGATCACTAGGGTTATTGCTTGCAGAAAGTTCAATAGAAGTACTTTGTCCTTTTTATAATTAAAAAAAAAACCAAACAGATAAACTTCCTTCTCACCTGAGATCAAGTCCTTTTTCAGGCTCTGCTGACTTAACAGGGCACAAAGAAAGCATACTCCCTTCTGTTGCTCTTTTAGCTCTAGACTAGCTGTTGCTGTTTAAGTTAAATTGCTTGTATCATCATCCAATCAGCGTGGACTTGGTGTCATCTCGTCAGTCATTTTGTAAGCAACACATCTGTGCTGATGGCAGTCAGTAAATTTCCACGGGCATCAGGCACATATCCCCACGTGGCATTCGAGTCTTCTGGTTTGCACCCTCCATTAAACTCAGCGGCCTCTCGCAGCGCTCTGTCCGTTTTCACCGCAAACATCAGAAAGGTCCATCTGCCTGGTTCTTGGGCTTTCTCCTAGGCTATGTTTCAACTTTGCAAATGCTGTCAAATGAAGCAGCTGATACCATTCCCTGGGTCTGCTCTCAGCAGGACAGACGGTGACCCCAGGCTCGGACCTCACTGCAACAGGCTGCCCAGAGGCGTGTGTAGTGATCCAGCTGCACAGCAGCCCAAGTCCACATGCTTGACCCGTGCCATACATTCTGCATGCATGTCAGCGAGTGTTGAACTACTGACTACCATCCAGTATCGCACGTTTCTGACTGTTTAGTTATGTACTTGCTAAGCGTGCTCTCAAGTCCCACCATCTACCAAAGCCACACGTGAAGTTTGAACATCTTTTTCTTTTGATGTTTCCCAAGGTGACTCTCCTCATCAGACAATTTATAGAAGGTGTCTAGCGGCCATATTCTTGAGTGCTTTGTTAGCATACAATAATTTTGTGCAAGTCAGTCTGACAGCTGCCTCTCAGCTGCGTCACGAGTAACTCCTTCACGTCACTTGCACTAGTATACTAAGATTTCCTGCTTTTCAGGGCTCAAAGGGCTTAGCTTGTATTGCAGCTGCAATGTCATGCAATTCCATGTTTTCTTGTTATGTTTGCATAACTTTGAGAAACTTTTGGGTACATTGATACCAAAGGCTGAATCATCTCATCTAGTAACATTGCTTTGTCATGTAGTGGTGGTGCAGGAATGTTATCAGCTTCATTTAATCACCTGCAACAATACGCAGACACATATTTCTATTCTGGGCCCAATCTGGTGTGTGCAATGAATTCTGCTTCAAACTCTGTTTGGCCAAGAGCTGCCAAATTAAGCAAGCCATCTTCAGTCACACTCTCTCTGCAGGCTGGAACTCCAGCACATTGGAAGTACAGGACATCGTGGGGGAGATAATTTGCAACCTCTGAAAGCAGTCAAAGAATGTCAAAAAACCCAACTTTAAATCCCTCGATGAACTTACTGAGGTATGTGCAAATATACTCATGTTTTTGTACAGCTAAGTTTATGGCAAGAGAAAGTAACACGGAATGTGAGCTAGTTCAAAAATTGGCAAGTAAATAATGACAGGGAACAGAACTTAGACTTCCTAGGAAACTTTAGAGAAAGTTTAACAGCAAGAATAACCCACATTGCCACCATGATAAAGCTGTGATTAAAAAGACAAAATCAATTGGAAGTTGAGACCTTCAGCAGTGCCAGAATGCACTCAGTGCATTTAAATGATTTTGAGTTATGAGTTACATGCTCAAACTCCTGGTTACTTGCCACTTATTTATTACTTAACTTAGAAGGACTCGACAAAAACTTGCCCAACTTCCCCCCCCGATTTATTCCAGGACAACAATGTGTTGCAATGAGATGGCATCCACAGCTTCTCTCCCAGGCTGGAGTTTCTCCCATACCATTCCTATAACCCTTTCTCTTCCACTCTTAAGACTAGGAAAAGAAACAAATATTCTTGGTAGATTTCTTTGAATGCCAGGGCTGGGCTGGCTAATGAATTTAAGTCCAGACAAGTTATCAAAGATTTATGAGGAAATCTTCTATCCTAAAATCTATACAAAGTATTGCAATGGTATAAAGTCAGGGGTAGGCAGGGGGTCGGGGTGGGGGAGTACACAAATTCTTCATATTTAGTTTGCTGAGCCACCTCAGTCTTCTGCCCCAAATCGTCATAACTAATTTGCAATGCACAAGAAAATCCTCTTTTCTTTATGAATGTTTTCAAATAATCCTAGCTAAACATATAAACAATTGACAAACCTTCCTACAGCACTCCATTTGGGTCACTTTACATTACATTAATCAGCTCCACAAAAGGATAACAACTCTGAAATCTGCTTTAGGATTTCATTTATATTTCCTTTTTCATTGAAATTTTCCTGCTACTAATGACCAGATCACAATAAAGTTTAATCAACTAGATCTTGATGATGCAACAAGTACCATCCTAAGAAATCACCTGCTACATCCTCCCCTGCATAGCCAGAGTTTTCCCATCAGCCAAAACTCCAAATCCATCCTAAAAATCAAAACCAAACAGCACAAAGAAAATACATTTCCCTCTGGGAAGAGTTGGGTCAGCTGCATGAGAAAATAAATCAAAATTCATTACATCAAAACAACTTCAGTGAGATGATTTTTTTTTCCCCTTTAAAAGGAGAAGCAATTCATTTAAACTGCTCCTTAGAAAACAAAGCAGAAGAGAAACGCTCCCTTCCCTTTTCCCTGCCCAGCTCCCACTTTCCAAAGCCTTCCTCCTGGCACGTACTTTTTTGGGTTCAGCCGAAAGCATCTCCCTTCCCTCCGCACATCGGCTCTGCGCAGGACAGCTGAGCTGCAACTCATCCCGAGGAGCAGTTGAAATCCCAGGGTTTAAAAAGCCAGGGGCAAGCAAGCCCTCCTCCGCTCCCAGCCTGACAGCTCCGGGAGCATATCGAACCGCAGCGCGAGCACACAGCAGAACACCGATCCCGTTATTCAGCCTGACTGGCCCCACTGCGACTGTTTCAAGTGCAAAAAGATGACTTTAAAAACAAACAAAAAAAAGAAGGCAAAAACAAATACCCCACATTAAAAAAAAAAAAAAAAAAGAATTCTTTTTCTTTTTTAAAGGATGGATACCAGGAGGAGCTTATTTCCAGGGCATCCCAGCCGGCCACCTCTGCCCAGCCCAGCCCGGGAGCATCCCGAGCCCCCGAGCGTACCAGCCCCGAGGCTGCGCATCCTCGGGCGGTCGATGCCGGGGAGTCCCGCCTGCCGCGTACCTGCTCCCCGCGGTCCCGGGCGGGCAGGCTGGGCTGTCAGGGAGGGAGGCTGGCGTCTTGGATTTCCCTCGCAGCGACTCACACCCTCCTCTTACGCTTTCACTGCGAGGAGCCCGGCTCTGCCTTCCCTGCAACCCCCCCTTAGGTGGCTGAAAACAGCCGCCGGGCCCCCCCCACGCCTCCACGCCGGCCAAACCCGTCCCTGGCTTTCTCCTAGCATGCCCTGTGCTCCATCCCCACAGCCCACGAACCCCCATGGTTAGGTTAGGGTGGCTCAGCCCTGCTGCCACACGCCTGAACCCACAGCTGGGCTTCTTGCAGGGCTGGTAAGGAACAGGGACTGGCTATAAAACGTAGCCACTTCCCAGCAACTCACCCTGGAGTTACTGAAATGTCATCTGCAGCCTATGCTTCGGATCTTCAAGCATTGCCTGTCCCACGGATGCTTGAATAACCACGGAAAATGAAGTGAACGACACAGGAATGTCTTACCTCACAGCGTCTTGTTGGTGTCACGTTTGTAAAGCTGAGCTCTCCGGGGGCACTGAAACGTGATGAGAAGAGCCGGGATCTGGTGGCAGGCATGCTCTTCGAGGAGCCTCTTTCTCTTGCATGTTACATTTCTAGCCCTGTATTTTTTTCTTCAATGCACTGACAATATTTTCAACATAATTGGTTTCAGCAGTCCCCTTTTAAAAGACATGAATGGAGAGGATTTGTGAGACAGAGCTGTGTCTGGAGAAAAAGAAGGCTTGAAGTAGTAGACAGGAGCAGAAACAGCAATTTAAACATGTTATTTATTCAAGAGACTTACATGCCCCCTCCACCTGAGGCATGATAGTGATCACAGCTTTGCAGGAAAACCTTAAAACTGTTTCTGCTGACAGATTAGTTCTTTTGACTGGTGATTCTAAAGATTATAGAAATTCAACTATAGATATAAAACTTACAAGTATGGTGAACATATACCATATAGATAATTTTAAATACAGCATAACTTCCTAAATTAGAGATCTAGATTTCAAAACAAAGTTTGCTTTGGGATTTAGTATCCCAAAGACATGATGGATATGTTACAATAAAATGAATAATGTACCAGAACATTAAAACAATAATATCTGCTTCAGTGAAAACACAATATGTTGTTATGCATTGTATTATAAAAGCCAAAATTATGGGATCATTGTCATACATACATGTTTAGACAGTGGTATTGTAGGTTGATCATTATTACTTCATCCTTGGTTTTCATTCCTTATTGAACCATCTTATTTCTATTCAATTATTTGACTTGACAGGCTCCACTTCCCTCCTCTGAAGATGCCCAGTAAAACAAACGATTAATATTAGCTGCTGCCTCTTACAGGCAGTTGTACCTTGGCATCTTGATGTTTTATTTTTCAGGTCCACCTGTCGACTTGATCTCTGTGATCTGCCTCTTGCAGATAGGTTTGGAAGCGAACTATGGTTCTTTCCATTGCTTTATATGCTCCAAACTCAAATCCACCAAATGGCACACACTTTAGACAGTTACATAGTTATTTTTCCTTTATTCATTGCATCTCTCTATTATGTAAGTGATCCATTAGATTACCTTTGTTGCCCTTTAAAATATTATGCTGATGTTCTAGATGTATCATGAGGCATAAAGATTCTGCTTAACTTACAACTTTTTTTCCGTAAACATTGGCTTTCAGAGGAAAATGTATACACGATTTCAGAATTACTATATACCATCTTTGCAGTTTCAGAACCTGTAGATTCATAATTTGTTGTCTGGTAGCGTATTTTATCAGTAATGTGTTTGAAATATTTTTTAAGGCAATAGAGGCTGCATGGCAGCCCTCTAACATCGACGGGTGGGCTCCCTTTTTTTGCTTTACTTACAGAAATGTGGAAATGCTGCTCTCTGAAACAACCAGAGACCCGACAAACTGTTGAGATGTCCTTTCTGAGGAACAGCTCACTTTGCTCATGTCGTTGTTCATTCCTACATCTGCAGGTTGGAGCTGAAACTTCTCTGAGGTCAGGCCCCTACACACAATACCTCACGGAGCTGGACTCAAAATGAACCCTATTTTGCGTAAGACAATCTAATAGAAGCTAAAAGTTGGATGTCAAGGGGAAAACGCCAACTAAATGCCAACTAAAGCAAACTTTTTTCAAGCTTCAGTCTTGTTTAGGCTGACAGGGGCTTGACTGATGGTTTTGAGTTGGCTCCATGAGTGACAGTGTTCAGGTGCAACTAAGCCTCCAGCTAGAGGCTTAATGGATTGCTGTCTCACACACCTCTCTTCCCTGCACTCACACAGAGATTAGTTCTTCGTTAGGCCTTTCTACTTCAGCTGTTTGTAATTAATCCTGGGACATGGGAAAATACGGTAAATAATCAAGTGAGTACAACCAGGCAATGTGCTTGGACTCACTGAGCGTTATGAACTGCATTTGCATGCTTAAACCCACGATGTGTTTAAGTAAAAAGCACTGAAAATCAGTGCCTTAAAATTAGTGACAGAAAAGATATTGCTCAAGTAACTAACGAAGTAGGTAAGGTAAATAACTGCCTAAAAAAGGTCAGAAAAATGTCTTTTCTGAGGGTAGTTGAGATCCTAGGCTAAGGGACTAATGAGTGTAGTTCCACGTGGGGACTTAAAGAAACAAACCAAACATTGGAAAAAATGCAGGAGAGAAGTCTTTTTTTTTTTTTTTTGGAAAATGGAGCAGTCTTTTAGGATGAATAATAGCACTTCACATTTCTGTGACACCTTTCATCCCCCACAGGCTCCCAAAGCAGTTGGCAAATTTAACAAATTGAAGGACATTATCTACCGTACACCGAAATCATTTTATCTGTCACTGAAGGCATCCCCGCTGGAGCAAAAAGCAGTATCTGTTTAACAGGTTAGATCTGTTGTGACAAACGCAGCGTCTAAGCAAAGCTACAGGGAGAGTATAATTGTCAACAGCTGGAACTGGTGCCGAATCCTGGATTGAGCAGTTGGGAAAAAGTCTGCTAGTATTTCTCCAGTCACCACTGGTGATGAAGACTTTATCACAGATCTCGCAGACCTGCCGTGCCCAGGGCAGGCATTCTCACGAGCCATCTCCTCGGGGCACCCGCCTCAGCACGAGGTGCCTTCACAACCCATAGCCCCCATCCTTGCAACGCTTGAGTGTTATATTCACCGGACAGGGAGAGAGCAGAGATGGACTGTAAACATCCAGGCACAAAGCCAGACCCAGTGGTCCATCAAGAGGTGCTGCACACTTCAACAGTCACTTTGATCTTCCTTCCATTGCAGCCTGACAATGGGCACTCCAGAAAAAACATTACTCCTGGCAACACTGTGAGGTTCAAAGGTGTTTCATGTCCAACAGACGATTCACAAGTGCTGCTTCTTAGGGGTTACGTGGGTCTGACAACAGCCTATCTGACCATGTCCTTGGAAATCTGTGAACACTCGCAATACAGGGTAGCAAAGCAGGCTAAATCCGGTGTACGTTAAGGACTATTATCTAGAACAGCAAAGGAAGCAGAGATGCCCTGAAAAGCTCCTCCAGGCTACGGATTCAGTGGAATAGGAGCAAGCTTCACTCTCCCCCTCTCTCCCAGTCATGTCAAGGATCTCAGTCCTTTTAAGGAATTTTGGTCATATTCATGGCCACTGATACTATGATCACTGAAGAGTGCAAAGCAAGGCGAGCAGAGCATGATTATTAAAAAAAAAACCAACCAAACCAACAAAAAATTGGCAGAAAGAAGAGAGTGTAATGAAAGAGAAATACATGGCCACTGAACTGGTATATTCTGGCTTTAAAAGGAAAAGAAATAGCCTTCAAAGCCCTTTCCAGATTTGCTGTCAGACCAAAGGAAAGGTTAGGATGTCAAAGATTGATGGATAATCTACAATCACATGTTCATTTTTGGGTGGCACAGAGGCATGTTTGGAAATGTGTTTTGAGCTGTAGAATAAGAGTGAAATAAAAAGTGGGAACAGAATCATATGCTAATGAGAAAAAAGGATTAATTTCAGCAGTCCCTATCCACTGGTTTAAAATAGCTACAAGGTTGATTTGGGAAATAATCTCAGGATTGTTATAAACTGCAGTGCAAACACTCAATGTCATCCCACTGAGCTTCTGACAACTCTGAAAAGTGTCACATATTTCCCATGGCAGCTGAAACATTTTAATTGCAAAGAAAAACGAAGATTTAGCATGGGCCAGGCCAGCTTGCCCTGTGAATGAAAGAAGTGTGGAAACTTAAGGGTTTGGAAAAGCTCTTAAGAAATTGCCTAGTTAAGTGTTTCTCAGATAGGGTTAGTCATCATGGAAAAACATTTTTCAATGGCTGAACATCTAAATTATAATCTAAGCTTTAGGATATGAATGAAGCCAGTTAACATCAAGGTTTGGGTTAGACTCAATCACAGGAGTTTGCTCACGAGGGACAAAGAAGAAGACATGGCACTGCTTATTCAGATACATCTTATGTACAGGCCACCTCACCAGCAAAAGTGTAAAGATGTACAAGCTTGACTCTTTTCTTCTCCTCCACCACTAACAGAGGGCATATGTTAATGCCAATGGTGGAATTTAGTTATGCATTTGGTTTTTGTTTCTACTTTGCCTATGCCAAGCCTGCAGAAACCCTTTCTTGCAGCCACTCTGAGAGGGAGAATCTGGAGGTACCTAAGGTGGTGGCCCCTGCTAGAACAGGGGCTTCAGTATAGTTCCTATCCCCTTCTCCCAGCCTCCTTCCCCTTACCCCAGAGGGGCTGATATCCCTCCTATCCCCTTATTCCACCAGCAGGAACGGGTTACCAGGACTCAGCCTCAACTTTTCATCCAAACTTCATCCTTTCTTAGAGTCCTTTCCATGGAAAGAACAACTTGGCCAAGATGCAGCCTCAATCTCTCGATCCTCAGGTGAGGACATTAATTTTCTCAGGTACAGCAGAGAAGCTTCAGCCACATCTTACGGTCTTTGTGGCCTTTGAAGCTCCTGCCTCCCGGGAAAGCGGCTTCAGCACTAAGCCACAGCCAAGGGGTGTTACCTCTGTTGGAGACAGACAATGGCAGAGGAAGAAATGCAGGTGTCAAAGGGCCAGAAGATGAGGGAAGAGGAATTCAACTTCATAGTCCCCTGGGGAGATGCTCACCTGGGGGACAGGAATCCTGACTCCCAGTTGCTGCTTCTGGCTGTCTTACATACCTTCTAGAGAGGCTGTTTGAATTGGTTTGGAAATACATTACCTTTCCTGGAACAGGGTCCTCAGATCAACATCTTCACTGTGCCACCAATTCTGTAAACCAAACCCGAATTACGGTTGTTTGACAAAATTTCAGTAAACAAAATACTATATTTTTACTTTTAACCCCCATTTTAGTTGAAAAAACACATTTTATGATACCAGAATTTTCCACAGAGAAGACATTCTGATTTTTTACTAACTTGCAAGTTTTCCTCTGGCCCCATTCAATCACAAAGTTTTCTCCAACAACTTATGGAAAAACCCAAAAAGTCACAACTTTTGCTGCCAAAGTCATAGCAGCGACGGTCACATAGACATTTGTTTTGTTGTACTGTTTTCTTCTATACTGAAGTTTTCCATTTCTGGTCAAAGGTGACTTATTTCTATAAATGGAAACATTTTCACACGTTAAATGCTTAAGACAAAATCCTTTTACGTAAAAAGCTGGCCTGGAGAATTTCATCCTGGAAGCTGAATGCATCAGAGTCCTATCAAGGCTTACAAAGGCTCTTGATAATGAGGTTAAAAAAAAAGAAAGAACCTCAAACTTGGTATTGGCTCCCTAATTCAAACAATATTTTAAGAAGACACATGCAGAAACAAAGAAGCCCTTATAAGTCTTCAGCTCCTATATGCTAAATGAAGGAAGAATATACTCAGATGTAAAGTAGCTATGACCAGCACGTCCTTGAAAAGCCAGGGGGACAACTGTTAAAATCCAGAAGGATTACATGTTAGGTAGCAGCCGCGGTACCGCCCCGACATCCCAGCCCCAAACACTTAGCAGAAAATGCTCTGCCCTGTTAAATGTCGGCTCCAGGGGATCCACCACGACACCTAACACAGCTCTGACAGCCCCTGGTGATACAGCGACACTTTGGCTCTGAGTGCGTTAGGCAGTATGCAGGTAATGGTCTGCCGTGTTCCAGCCACGGCACTTTGCAGAGTACAGCGATGGAAGCACGCGTGATGTGACCTCCTTGAGCTTTGCCCTGACAGATAGCACCTCAGGAATCAGACACCAGTTCCAGCTCTGCAGGTCCTTCGCCGTGCTCTATTCCCACTAGCCAGCTCTCAAACCAGGAGAATTAAAATCCAGTTACCATTAAAATTAAGGGTATGAGATAGTAATACATTTCAGAAGCTCTCCAAATCTACTGTGATGCGTAGACCAATACATAGCAATTTCTCAAGCCATTTTAGGCCAAATAACCCTGTGTTTTGAATTGCTATTCACATAAAATTATCCGAAAGCAAAGGCTGAGTCAGAACAAAATGGCATTTAAACTACAAATTCCTTTTAAAAGAAGTTGTTTAGAGTCTTGTTTTAAATATCTTCAAGACTCGATGGCAAATACAAAACTCACTGTTTATTCTTACCTCAGAAAACAGAAGCAATAGTGTGTAGTAACTGAATTAGATGCATAATAACACATTTATCCTGAAGTGAGAAGGAACTTGGATTTCACGTCTGCTCTGAAAATAAACCATCAGTAATACCTTCTGGATGACCATTTGACATGTGAATCTGAGACTCGTTTTCAAATGCAGGTGCTAAAATTAAAGAAAAACTCAAATTATCTAATCTTTCTTTTAGGTAGGATCTTCTGTGATTTTTATCTTCACAAATTTCAATTCTGCTTCAGAAAAAGAGTCACAATTTGGAAGAAACACCTTAGAAAGAGTTCACTTTTTTTTTTTTGTTTCAGAAGAAACAAAAGATATGTCTACTCCAAACCCTGTTCTTCCCTCCAACATGAAATCTCTGGTCTATAATCTCTTCTCTGTCACGGACTGAGACCATTTATGGGCTTTTCTTGGTCTAATGCCACATGAGTTTCTGTAATCCCTATCCCATCTGGTACAGAAGTCATCAGGGTGCACTTACCTTCTTCAGCAAAATAGACATTACTGAAAAGCCAGCACTTGAGTAAAATCAAACGTTTAAGATAAAACCCCTTTCCTAAGAGCGGGGCATACAAATGAAGAGACAGTGATGAATACCACAAAGGAAGCTGGTACGGGACTCAGGTGCCTGGGCTTCTGCGACCAGTTGGTGTCCTCCTTCCCTTTGCAACAGGCATAAGCAAGAACAGCTACTTCCAGAGCTCCTTCCCCACATTTCTCACAGAAATCAAAACACAAAGGTACATGTTCCCAGTTAAGTTAAACTTTTTACCCCAAACACACGGTGAATAAGGGATAGCCAGAATGTAAAAGCAGCTATCAAGTCTAGGTGGTTTCAGAGGTTGATACGCTTCCCCAAAGCTCAAAACTGCAGGGCAAAGAGAGAAGCAGGTGGAATAAGATGTTAAAACAATAGGCTAAAAGGATATTTTTGTCAAGAGATGTGGTGAATTACATAGGGCTACTTTGAGGACCTTTTCAGGTGTATCTGAAATAGGGTTCATGTTTCTTTTAAACATTTAAAAAAGGGGGACAGGGATCAGACCACAATTTTATGCATAAATGTTACAGAAATTTCTGGATTAGAGCTATAAGCAGGTCAGATTATACACCCTAAACTACTAGGAGTGCCTGTGTGTGTGCGTGTGCAGGCATATACATGCTTTGATAAAAATTCATTTTAATTAAAACCCTATTTCCTAACACAGTGAATAATTCTCATTGCTGAAGTTAAGTGTGCCTTTACCGATCATTTCTTCTGTCAACTACAAGTTTGAACTCTCCATCTGACTGCTCAGCTCAGGAAGCTCAGGAGAAGGCTGGCCTAGAGAAGAAAACGTTTTTTGCTCTTTCAGAAACATGATGGGATGTTAGACTGTAAAGCAAGCTTTGCTACAGTTAAATTCAGGAAATATAGCTGCATAAGATAACAGGGAAACAGTATTAAATAAATTCTTCAGTAATGCCCCCATTTATTCTCCCTGCCCTTTTCCCAAGTGATGCAAAGAAAAGGAACAAAATGTTTCTTTGGCTGAGGTACACTTTGGCAGCAAAGCACGTGTGTTTGAGGTTTATACACTTAAGCAACAGCTCTACTTCTACCAAAACTAATTTCCTAATGAAAAGTAAGGAGTAGAACAGTGAGAAAACAAAAATTCAGCTAGATCATCTAGTTCTCTCTTGTCCGCTCCATCAGTCAAAACGGTGTATTGCCATCATTCAAGGACAGACTGGAAGTATTCATTTTTTATAACAGGAATACAAGAATAATTCACCAAATTTGCTTCAGAGGAACCAAAGCAGCCAGTGCCTAATGCACTAGGAAAAAATCCTCCGCTCAACTGGCAAGATTTGCCATCACTTTTTTGTTATTAATAATTAAATTAAAATGTCACTCCATCTGTCTCAAAGCCAAATGATGGCAAATTTGGTTTTGGTATGAAATACAGGAGAAATATTAAGCTGCTTTTCAGCAAAACCTGTTCATACAAAGTCAGTTTTGTTATTCCTCCAGTTGGTTTCACCTTTATCCATCAGGACCTGAGTAACAAATCACTTCCCTTAAATCATGGAACTAAATTTCTACTGTTATGTCACAAGCTTCATTTGGGCTTATGTATTTGTGTTAAGGTAGTGAGAACTGAAGTTGGTCTACAGCATTGATCTTCACACATGCATTAAAAACACAGTCTTATTCTATTTTCACGTTGCTNAGCAGATACTGGGATGCTTGCAAAAGTGGTGATTTAGGCTAATACAGTTAACTGCCAAAAGGAATTAAAAGTTATTGCAGAGAAATGCACTGTGCTAGGAACCAAAAATGTGATCGCTCGCTCAGGGCTTCTGAATTTCAGTGCGAAGGTTAGATAAACCTAAGTCAGTGCTGCCTGCCAACAGAGCCCAAAATCCCTCGGGATATCTAGTATGCTGCCCTAAATCTGTATTCAGTTACTGGCAAACAGCGCTTCAGTCCATCGCCAGTGAGATCTGCTCAGGTCAGGTTTTGTACAGAGAGCGCACTGGAACAACTGACGTCCTGTGAGAGAAAGGTTTTGGTGACTTGGCAGTGCAGAAGAAAAGTAATACATTAGGCTACAAAAAACTGGCTATAGAACCACAAAAAAACTTGCTCCAGCTCATGTTTCATGGCAGTGCCTTACAGATCTTAGAAGCAAGGCAAAGACCTGCACGTGTTGCGTAGCCACCCCTCGCTGGGCAACCTCTACAAAGAAACTCAGCGAGCAGCCCATACACAACTAACACATTCAGTCACTAGCTGGGGCTGAGGAGCTACTAGCATAAGGATTAATACGCTTTCCCCTCTTGGTAAGATGCCTGCTGAGCCTTTGCTGCCAGATCTGCCGGGCAGGTGGGGAAGGGCCAGCCTCCATCATGGCTTGGGCAGGCTGGTCCTTCATATCGCTGACCTACCAGTTCCCAGCTCCCCGTCATCTTCTTTGGTTTTGTACCTCTTCATACAGCTATGTTGTTTTTTTTCTTGAACCCCTGAGCTGCTAATCTCACCTCTGCCTGTGGTTTTACCTTCCTTATCTTGCATGGTTCTCATCTCTGTATTTTCTCAGGATGAAGCAATTTTCTCAGAAGTCCGAGCCAAGGTTTTGCAGCTGTGCTCTATCACTTCAAGGTCTTGGACCACAGACAACCGAATCCTTCAAAAGAGGGTCAAGGCTCTAGGATCAGGACTACAAAAGCTAACTGGAAAGAACTGAAGTACCAGATGAAATGGCCAGCAGATTAAGCCTTTGAAAAGCTAGCCAGCAAAAGCCTACCAGGTAGGTAAAGGAGGAGGAAGAAGTGAAAAGAGGAGATAAATTACAAGTTGGCTGGTCTGGTAGGTTGGAGACAGAAGTGAAAGTCGTTACACAAAGGAATTGTAAGGGAAAAAAAGCAGAGCACAAGGCAACCTCTGTCTGACTATGACAAAGAAACAGAGGTAAGCAGCAGATTGCAGAAGAACCTAAGGGGTAGGCGGGAATATGGTCAAACATAGGAATAGGCAAAGACTATTCAAATATGGGGTGTAACATCTTTGTCTTTTATTGCTGCTCTTCAAAAAGCAGCCATCTCAGAAATGAATCTGCCAAAAGGGTCATGTAGGGCTTATAATGGAATATTATAGGGCTTATAATGGAATAACAGAAAAACCTCTGCTCCCTGTCTCCTTTGTAGCTGTGCATAATTCCACAGAGTTCTGAAATACTCCCATACATGTTTATAAGATCCATTTTTTTCCCTTGACAAAATACCACATAATGATCACAGAGATGTTAGCTGAGGGTGTAGTTTGGTGCGACCAAAACTCTGTTTGCATCCAAAATGATTTGAGAGTTTTAACAGCAAGAGTTGATAAATGGAAATTTGACCAGAATGTTCCAGGGTCTGTAGATCCCAGAGGCATCGGATGATGAAGAAACGTATTGTTGCGCAGGCAGCTGGATGTCTATCACCTGCTGATCATGATCTGGCCATGGGAATGCCTCTCAGGGTATAGGGAAGCAATAAGAGCTGACTCAGTGAACCAATAGTCCCTGACTCAGCTGAGCAACACAACCTGCTCATGCCTTTGCTCCCGGCCCATCGCATATAGAGATCTCATTTTTAATGCATATTCACAAATGGTAATTTGCAGCCAAAATAGGATAGAAGCATAGATTCAGCTGATCTTTGATTATAACACCATAAATTATGATAACCAGGTCACCTGCAGTTGTCCCTGTTTGGGCAGGGAAGTGATACAGGCCCTTGAGAATCTGTTTCCACTGTGTGCTGTTGGGTGAAGCTTGTGGTTCCTTCCCTCTGCTCGGGGAGGCTCTTCATACCAGATAAGCATGGCCAGAAAAGGGATGCTCAAGTGGCTGACTTGGGAGCTCCTAATGGTCCTCACCCAGCTGGGCTTCAGCCTCCCACCACCTGGAAAACTTCTTCCAGCGGCTGACTGCCTGAATCCTGTTGGGAGTTGTTTCGCAGTGTGTAAATAATACTGGTGAGCCCCAAAGCAGCTTTTCTACCAGTAAGTGGTATGGGAAACACATGCCCTGGGGCTTGGGAAAGCCTAACCCATGAGTCACCTGACTTGACTTTAAATGCTGGAGAAAAAAAATAAAAGGAAAAGCACCAAGCTTAGTCAAAAAGCCATGGTTTAAATTTTGGATAACCAGCATGAAACAAAGCTAGAAAAGAAAAACACAGCCATGACAGCACTTAGAACAAACCTAACATCAGTCTGCCCTTCTAGCCTGACCAGGGATTTCTCCAAGGCATATCTTGGCCTGGGAAACTAGGCTGGTGACTCAACGTGCCGTCTCCACCATCTTGTCTTGCCTGCCAGAGCTGACCTGTGGCCTTGTTCACCCACAGAGCCAAGACAGCAGCCCCCAGACCCATCTCCCTCCCAGGCACCATCCTTCAGAGCCGACTTTTCAGTGTAACAGGCACCTCTGCCCCAGCTGCCTCCGGGCTGCATTGCCTGAGATGCAGCTGAGGCTGTATCTTCTCCCTGCGTTTTATTACTTTCAGCACCTCTCACATCAGACCTCTCTGGATCCTGTTCTGGTCTAGCAGGAACATGGCATGGTGCATAGTGCAGCACCGTGCAAAATTACACAACCTCAATTTTACCCGTGCACCAACTTGTTTTTATTTCATTTAAGTGACCTCACTTTCGTTACCACTGTAGCACTTTATAAACCACATATCAACCAAAGGATTAACTACATAAACATCTTGTTAAATCTGCTGTCACTGTTTCACTGTGATCTGATGATAATCGCATAACTTATTGGTAATACTAATTATTAGTCTTGACAGATTTGGCATGTATAACAATTTCTACAGTCCCTTCCTGGCATAGGCATTTCCCCACCTCCTGATCAGCACTGCCTTTGTGTCACCTGGAGAGCCTCCTGCTTTCTCCACAGGATTTCTTAACTCTTTCATCCCATCCCACAGCAGCTCTATATCCACCTGATTGAAGTGATCACATCTAGAACGGAAATGTAAGCATGAGTTGATACCATATGATTGCTTCCGGACATGGTACTTCCCAGTGATGTCATACATCTCATGAAAAGACTGTAAGCAAAATGCATCTCAGGCACCATTGAAAAGAAGAATTAAAGTCAAAGAAGGCATCAGTCATTAAAGTCATTAAAGTCAAAGAAGTTTATGAAGGCATCTTTTTTTTTTTTTACCCCTTTGTGGCAGAAAAATTACAACCACTGGTTTAGTAGTTGGCTTGTTAAAACATGTACTACAGGCACAGCTCTGAAAACCTAGAACCATGTTTTTGGTGTATAAAATTTACTTTAAAGTATTTTTATGTAAAAGCGGTAACTCAGTACACTTAATAACTAGGGTGCAAGCAAACTGGTAATTTTAGCTTTGCAGATGTTGCTACAAAAACATCTTCCAAAATCTTTTGGCTTCAAGGTAGGAGAAGTAGGTGCCTACCAAACTTAGCCTGGGGTTTAGATTTAGTTTCCAAAATCATGTGTTTTCTGGGTGCTTACACTGACAAATTTTGTGGTTAACAGAGGTTAAAAGAGGCACTGCTAAACCTTCACTCGTTTGGAGAAAAGGATATTGGGTAGATTTTGGAGAAGTATAAAAGCAGAATTTCTGAATGCAGCCATGCTAGCTAGTGTGTGCCCTCCACATTTTATATAAAGCAAAGGATTCCCAAATAGAGACCAATAGTTTTCAGCTATAAGTTTACGGCACAGATTTATCTTCTACCTTTTTAAGAGTGAAATTAATTTTGCTTCAGAGCAAAAAAAGTATCCATATATATAATGTTAACTATACAAAAAATTGGATAGACCTTCAGAGTACTACAACTTCAGTAAAAGCCACATTTCTTAAAACATGCTAGCATATATTAGCTAACAGATTTGCATGACACTTTAAACCCTCAGGATTCTTGCTCAGTATAAAGAACAAGGAAAGTCTGTTAAAGCTAGTGCTGTTCTGTTTGTAAGGTCTAACATAAAATGGTATTACATTCATAAAACGGTATTACATTCACCTACTGCTTTGCACT
>VUYV01000215.1:1524051-1553242 GCA_008711295.1 Anarhynchus alexandrinus | reverse complement strand
TTTTAAATGCTTATCAATCTTCTCATTGCTTACGGGGAAGCTCAACGAATCATACTGAATTGTAGGATGTGAAGTTTAGGCAAATTTTAATGTGCACATGGAAAATGTTATGGAAAAACTAGATGTGATTTTCAGTGAAATGGAGAAAAATGTTGTTGACTTAGGTACATCTTAGAAAAGCAACGATCTAAACAGATGTTTTCTCTCTGCCGTGGCCATCTTGTGATTAAGGAATTATGCGTTCTTCCAGTTACCACACAATGAAGCTGAAGAATGGAGTTTGAAAAGCTGTTTTTTCTACACTTCAGGTTACATAGTTTCCATTCATTCCAGTTAGACTTCTGGGTGCTATGATCTTATGAAAAATTAGACTTTGTGGACTCTGATGCTGCATCTGTGGTATAAAAAAAAAGCTGCATGCAACTCATAAGAGGGTTGGAGTTTAAATGTTGAGGGGATAAAGACTTTTTTGCCTTCATGAACAACAGCACATTTACTATGTGGGAAGTGTAAGACTGATGAACCTTAACTATTCATTTGCTTGTTTTTAAGAGCCTGGGTTTTGTAAATGATGTGGAAGAGAAGAGGGCTGCTGTCACTTAGCAACCCTATCTGGTTAGGGAACAAAATGTTTTTCTGTTGGAATCTGTGCAGTGCTGCTACAAAGCATTCCTGACTGGGTAGGAGCAGGGGCAGCTCTGTTCTGGAGAGGTTTGGTGCAATCAAAGTTGAGTGTTCCTGATGCTGCATTTGTGAGATGTATTCATACTGGTATTTGTGACCATTAAGATTTTTGTTGTCTACCTCATTGTTTCTCTGTTGTGACCATTAGCCAAGTAAACATTTCCAAATGGCTTCAATAAAGCAAAATTATATTTTTGCATTAATGGTACAAAATAATTTCCGCCTTAAATGATTTGTGATACTGCACTTTTCAATATTCTAGTATCAGTCATGTACAAATCTTCTGAGAGGTTACATTAGCATCCCTAGAGGAAAAGAAGCCTCAATGTCTGAAGATTTCCTGACTTACTGCTTTTGAATGATGATGGCATTTGGTAATGTAGCTCTTAATGAATGATAGCATGATGAGTGTAATTAGAATACATCTTTCTTTTTTAAACACACTGTTTTTGCTGAAATTAAAAATACCATCAAGCTATCATACTTTTTGAATGCAAAATGAAATTCACTTTGTTCCTCATCAACCTGCTAGTAAGTCAGGAGGTTTCCAGAAGGCAAGCTGGGTCCATGTTTCTACCATGAAGTTGGGAATGTCTTCAGTTATTCTCTGTGCCTTTGGTTGAATATGCCTTTCAATGTACATATACAAGTCTTTTGTCAGTGAGTCTTTTTATTGCTAGTCCATGACAAGCAAAGAATTGTGCTCACTTTCATGAAGGTATGGTTTGAAAACTAGTTATATTAACTACTGTACTTTCAACTGGGAAACTGCAAAAGCATCATCTTCACTTAAAAGATGCAGTCAGCAATGCAAGAAAGAAGGTTCTTTCCTATTTTCTTGCACCCATACAAAAGGCAAAATTACAAACCTTACTATATGTAGTTCTGACTATAGGAGGAATGAGGGTAATCCATCACAGTCACCAGAAAAGTCCCCTGTCCTAGAAGTCGCTTACTTGTCTGTGAAAATTACCTCAAGGAATAAGAATGTAATCACCTCATGCTTCTCCAGTCCTGAGTATATTGCTGTCAGGTTCAAGTTGTGCTGCTGTTTTTTTGTGATGTGGACTAAAGTAACACAGGAACAGTTACTGTGTAGTTCATTACAGTATATATGTTTAGTTACCCTGGGCTACAACTGGCTGGGTGCTTCCAACATGAATTTTTGAAATGCCCTTTGTTCTCTGTTATGCTCCTGAAATCTCTCATGTCAGCATGTTGATATTAATATTTGATGCTCATGTTCATTTAGTTGTGTTACAAAGTGATGAGAGACCTCAGTCACTCAGGCCTGGAGATATAGTTGGTTCTCTGGACTTGAGATGCCCTGAGCCTTTACGGAAATCCCAAATGTAATGTATTTGTACGACTTTCTGTGAGCGTGCTGGCTGAAAGCCGAACTCTGACTTCTTGGGTGCAAAGAGGAGCAGCCAAGTCCCACATCTGTCTTGGCTATCCAACCAATGCATTCCATATACGAAGCTCTTACTGGGAATATTCTGGTTATTTAAAAGATGACTAATAAAGCTAAAAACTAAGATGTGAATTGTCACTGCTTTTTCCTAAGTATACAAGATCATTGCTGACTTTTAGAAATGAGTCTGATAATTTCTGCAAGGACATGTAGGTCTGAACAGCATACCTGTTTTACTTTCAGTACACCCATCCTGATTTATTCTGACTGGGAGAACACAGTTTGCAGTAACTTTGATGTATACATAATAGGCACTTTGTACAGTTGTAGGTGGAGGGATGGCTGGAGTGTATCGAATTCAATGAAAAGGTTCTTATTGACTCCAGGGGACTTTGAATTATACCCTGACCCAGCAAGCACTTTAATGTAGGCTTTAGCTCACTATTTCAGGTTCACTGAGATCACTGAAACTGTTCCAGAAGGTAAAGTTAAACATGTACAACATTTACAATCTTTGGACCATAAAACCCTGTTTTTTCCCATTTTCTGTTTTCCTCCATGGATGTATATATGCATGTAAACATTCTCTTTCCTTAAATATGAAAAATATAACTTTTGCTAAGTATATCTCTTGCTTAGTGAAGAAGGTGTACTTAAAAGAAAGAACGCTAATTTATGCATAGCTAATAGATCAATAAGATCTCAGTAGAAAGTATAACACTTTTTATGTAGAGAGCAATGTATGATTTGGTGGGTGATTTTGGCCTTCAGTTCCCTCTCTACAGTCCTGTCTTAGGTCTGCTGTGTATTCTGAAATGCATTGTCTGTGGTCATATTCACAGTTCAAAGCCTACTTATGACTGTGCATGCAGTGGGAACCATACTGCATTTTAGATTACCTCACAGAAGGTCTTTTCCTCTGGATCAATGTTGATGTTAACTTGTTTGCAATGTCCATTCTAATGTAGTGCAGCTTCAAAGGAGATTAAATGAAGAACGCATTTTGCTTTCCAATTATTAGCTGTAAACATGATTTTTATTTTTGTCTGTAGTAGTAATAACCATTGTAGTAATATGCTCAGCTATCTCAAAATTTTCAGTTACTATAAAAACATTATACTTGCACTGATGAAATTTATTTTACTGATCTTGTTTTGTACTATTATTTTTCAGGCAATTTAGCTTCACTGGTCAAGTTAAATTAGTTGAAATTTGAATGTTATTTAATGCCAGTTCCTTGTGAGCTTCCAGTGAGTTTCTGGGTACAGTTCAATAACACTGTGTTTGTCTTCTATGTTACTCAGTTTTAACTCTTAAAAAAATTTGCATCCACACCTATTTTAGACAGATAAGGTCTAATGAGTCTAGCTAGCATAGCACCTTAGGAAGTTACTGCCCCTCAGATGTCCGTTGTGCTTCTGTGTCAAAGACTGCTTCTACAGCAATGAAACCAGTAAAAGCATATGCATTAGGATACGTGTGTTTACACCATGGCATAAAGTCTACACACCTTCTTCTGCAGTCCAAAATGAGCCACCTTATTATAGCAGTTCAGGGAAGGGCAGATACCCTCTTCTGATTGTACCCACAATTAGGCAGTAACAAAAACCTGGAAATAATAGTATCTTGTATGACTACAACAGTTAATTGAGAAAGCCTGGGTTTGCTTTTCTTCTTTTCTTACCTTCTCTTCATTTGGTGTTTGTAATGTCATAGCGAGCAGGTGTCATTAAGCAAAACCTAAACCTCTTACTTTTAGCTAGCAGTGTCTGGTGCATTTGATTTGTTCTGCCTTCCTCTGTTTCTGGTCAGAATCCAGAGCTGCTAATTTCCTTAGCAGAGTGAGAACAAATTATGTGTAAGACTAGCAGGTAACTTCTGAGGATTTATGCATCTACAGATTCTTTGCGATCTCTATGTGCTGGAAATTACCAAAGTTGGCTCAAGTTTGCTTTGGATGGTGCCTTCTTTGAAGGTGTCTGTAAAGACTTGGCCCACTCAATGTTTATTTTAGCGGTAATAAGGCCAGTTTGATGTTACCAGAGTGAGTCAGGAAGGCTGAACAAAAACTACACAGAGACTACTGTAATTCAAAAATTACTTATGGAGCCATTATTTATCTGGTCAGATAACCATGTAATATTTCTAGTAATTTGTCATTCTATGGATTATCACAACACAATAACTTGTCCTTTTTGAAGCTGTGTCAATGCAGTATTGTGCACTGACATAATAAAGTTGTTTTATGTTGCTACTTAGATATCAAAGCAAAAGCAAGGTGTTTCATCAAGAGGCTTCAATCACTTGTTGGTATGCTGAACTGGCTTTTACAAATATGTTGAAGGCGATGACAGAATTCTTTTGAAATGTTAGTATTAGTGAGGGAAAGGGATTTTTAGAAGATGTAACTTACAGGTCTGTAGCAGATAGCTGCTTGCATAAAGGAGTTGCTAATGATAGTCAAATTCCAAACACTTTTGATTAAGAGATAGTCTATTGCTCTCAGCTTGTTTGCGTTAGATTTAGAGTCTGATGAGGCTGTGTGGGAGGCAGATACCCTGTCACTCTTATGGGATTTTCTTCTCTTCATTTTCATTCAAACCTTAGCACAAGTACATAAGTCATATTGGCAGCGGGGGCATTGGTTCACTGAATAGTCAGGTGAATCTTCAAAGCTGAAACTGGAAGACAAATGACAAAAACTAGATAGTATGTGCATCAGTCTTCCAGGTTGTCATGAAATGATGCTGCTAGCAGCTTTATCTATAGTGAGTTTATGCTTACTGCTCTTCAATATGGGACAAGGTCCTGTTCCTCCTGTCTGCTGGTCCAACTCTGTGTAGGAAAAATTAATTGCTAAATGTCTAGCAAATCCTAACCTTGCCACTGTACGTAGGGG
The DNA here is from genome assembly GCA_008711295.1 of Anarhynchus alexandrinus. Lineage (NCBI taxonomy): Eukaryota > Metazoa > Chordata > Aves > Charadriiformes > Charadriidae > Anarhynchus > Anarhynchus alexandrinus. Next base: position 1,548,245 of record VUYV01000215.1, on the reverse strand, counting down.
TCTTTGGGAAGGGAAATGATCTTATGGAAGTGACCAGTAGGTCTACCTCATCTCTTTTGCTACTTTTCTGTGGATGCAAAGAAGACAGGCTGCGCAAAAGGACTGATTAGCATGGCATGGCCTGGTCCATAGGTAAAATGCTTCTTGGGGAACAGGTTGTGGGCTAGTGATGTATGATATTTTATTGTGACAGGATTTTATAAACAAGTATGTACTAAATGCTAGAATGTCGGTGAATCTGGAATAGCTGGAACAAAATAGCTGTTGCTATATTAATTAAATCTAGCTCCAGTTGTTTTGAGTATGGTCAAATGGATTAACCCAGTATAATACATTTTAATCTCACTAACACATTTTTATGTAGAATAAGAGTGCATTATGGGGTGTTAGTACCAGAGCATCATTTTCTGTCCATGTAGACAAACCTCAAATTAGCATACTTACTCCCCAGTAATGATGTAAGTGTGATTTTGATGTCTGTCACATTTCAGAATTGCGTGGAGCATTCTGATTAAAAATGCCTCATAATGCTGCTGCTTTTCCTTTCACCAGAGGCCAGCGGAAACTGTAGATGAAGAAGAAAATGCAGAAGAGGAAAATGACAGGGGAGAGGAAGCATATAAAGGAGAGGAAGAATATCCAGAAGTGAATGGAGAGGAAAATGGGGAAACTGTTAAAGAAAGAAGTGAAGTGGAAGAAAACAAGAAGAAATTAAATGACAATTATGAAGATGAAGCAGAAGAAACAGATAATGTTGACCAAGCAGAAGAGGAACTTATCCACTTAAATGGCAAGAAAAATGAAGAAAATGGTGAGGGCATGGAGCACTTGAACTACCAAAGTGATCTTCAGCCTCAGGAAGAAATGAAAGAAAAGGATTCTGACAGTCAGAACCATGTGAGTGTTTATTCTTTCAGTTTGTTGTTCTTAAGTTATTGTTCCTCATTCATCTCAGCCTTAGGCTTGTCAGCTAGTCTCTAAGTAGCTCACTCCTGATAAGGTCCTGAGAGCATTTATGAGAATTTCAGTTTGTTGGAAAAGCTTTTTTCTGTCTGTATATGCTAGTTACATCAGTAATTACATTATATGCCCTCCAACTGAGAAAGCAGACCTTTCTCATTGTTTGATGAATATGCATCTCCTGCTTTGCTGAGTATGCTGAATTTTGAAAAAGAAAAAAAAAGTATTAAAAAAATTATTGCAATTTCCAGAAAAGCATAATCATTATATATTTCCACACTGCATTGTCCTTTAGGACAGAGCAGAAGGGTGTGTTCATGAAACCACAGTTCCTCATTATTATGATGAATTGACTTTCACAGAAGTTGAATTTCATTAAAAGGCCCTTGCCATTGCTCTGTGGAAATTTCATCTCCTTTTCTTAGAAGTTGGAAAAGGCAGTGGAGATGAACAAGATCCTCAAAGCAAGGGGCTTTAGTCGATTTAAAAGCAAATATGCCATTAATGTGGGAGACACAGTAACATGCTATTGGTTTAGATGAAAGCATGCAAACCAGAAAAATAAAGTGGACAACCCTGACTGTCAGATGAACTGACCAGTGAATGGAATGTGGAAAAAGAAGTGTTTTGTTTGATGAGGAGAATCCAGATCTGGTAAGAGTGGGATTCTTGAGTGTCAGAACAAGAACAACTTGCTGCATATTTGCTGCCTATAGGCTGCTGAAAAACAGAGTCTTCCTCTTCTTCTTGTGACACTGGGAATGGTTTCTTGCATCTTGCAACTGGGTTTTCTTCTGTTTCTGTATGAACATACAAAACCAGTTTTCAATTAAAAGAGCTGAGTAATGCAGCATTTTCTTGGGCCCTGAATTTATTCTATGCTTGTTATATTGATTTTTTTGTTAGTTTTTAGAAAAGCTGAAGTTATTTATGGAAGTGGAGAAAGTGAGTAAGCATTCACTTTAAATGGATATGTGGGTGACTGGATGTTTGATGAAAGAACTTGGGGGCAATCTCTAATATGAGTACTTTCTCCTTTGGAAGGTATATAAGTATAAGGTAAATAAAAATGTTAATGTGATCACTCTTGGAAAACATTTTTTCATGTTAAGAATACTTTATTGATATTTTAGTATGAAGTGCTAACACTGTGTTGAAATGAACTGAAATCTTTATTACCCAATGAAGTTAACAATAACTGTCCTTTTTCTCTAGGTTGATTCCCATCTTGAAAAAACATCCACAAATCCAAGGGTGACAATCACCAGCCCACAGGAAAGCGAAAAAAAAAATGACCAGAGCAATGACTATGCTGCAGTTGCATAGATAGAAAAAGTGTAATGAAAATGACAGATTATACTACTGTTATACAAAGCATGCTATTTTTTGTGATTGATAACTTATAATGGGAAGATAGGTTGAGTACCCACATATTGAGTCTTGAGATGATGATGCTATATGGACTCATAGAGAAAACAAACATTAATAGTTACTAGAAGAACATAGAATTATTTTTACAAGGTGATATTTTTCTGATAGAATTTGAGGGGGGAAATACAAGAGTACTGTATAGTAGTATTAGAAATAAATTAACTATTCTGTGGTATAAGATGGTTACCAGAAATAGAATAATCACAAAAATGACACTGTTCAAGAAAAAGGAAAAAAATCCCACCCAAATTCAATGTCAAAACTTCTTTTCAGATTTGTTCAGAAAGAGAAACAATTTTTAACTTTCAATGAGGACATGCATATTTTTTCCTTTAAAATTCTCTGTGATACATACGATTTCCAGGCATAACATTAAGATATAATTGGAATTCGTTCCTCACTTAATGGACTTATGCCCACAAAAAATAATGCACTATAATGAGGTGTCAGTAGTAATGTTACTAAATAGTGAATTTTCAATATATTAATTAGAATCATTAGTTTTTACATTCATAAATGACACTTATTTAACTCTATAAATATATGTAGACAGCCTACAATACTGCAGTTTGTTCCCATTTACAGCAAGAAGTTTTGATTGTCCTGTACTGATTCACTAACCAGTGAATTGTTATCGTAGTGAAAAAAAAGTGAAGGAAGAGTATGTAGCAGATTAGTTTCAAAAGTTGAGTTTGGATGGATTTGTAATGCAGTCTAGGTAAAATTTAATTTATTAATGAAAAAAAATTAATAGGCTTGTATTCAGACTGAAATTGCCATGTAACCGTGCTGTCAATGGAGCCATTTTAATATGAAACATGTTAGGATGAGCCTGTCAGTTTTCTGTAAAAGTCGGCAACAATTGCTGCGTTTATGAATCCTTTACATAGCCTTAATGGTTGGAAGTGTATCATTACCTTTTTGAGCAAGCTGGCTCCTGATAGGCTGTGGCTTAATTTGCAGTAGTAAATAAGACATTGATCCACAGTATTAGTTCTCTTAATGACACCGATTCCATTGCTCTTATCGTTTCCCTGTTAGTAATGGGAATAATTTGTAGTTCATGGAAATACAGCCCTGAGAATAATTTCATTAATTATACAAAAGAAATAGTGGGTTTCCTTATCGTTAATGCTGGTAAATTATTACTATGAGAAACTAAATGTCATTTTTGTTGATTTCATGCCATTAAGACAAAAATTACATTTATGAACAAATTGAACTTGAAGCGCTGTTTGAGGAATGTGAAGAGCCACTTGTCATGACTGAAACTCATACAAACATCTTCACTTTTTCTACTATTAAATATATTTTTCCAATAGAGTAGAACTATGTAGAGAACCTTCAGCATGTTTCTGAGTATTGGCAATGTAAGTATAAAAAACATAATGTTAAAAACCATAGGAACAGGGTTAGAACAGTTTGCCCTGTGGCATCTTTGAATTGTCTGTGATTCGTGTGTCCTTTGTTGAACTGACAAAGATCTGAGGGAATATTACATTTGTGATCAGTTCAAAATAAGCTCCTAATTTCTCCAAGCTCTTAAGCAAGTATGTATGCTTCTTTTATTTGATACAGCAAATAAGGCTGTGCTCAAACATCTTTGATTTCACTGGGATTTAAGAGGACATTTAAAATTAAGCAGAAGTAAAAAAAAGCCACCCCCCCAACAGAATGAATAAAATAACTGTATGTGCTAGTGAGGAAAATGACACACAGAGATCCTCTAGGTACCTTTATGGTTAATCCTGCACTGGAATAATATATGCAGTAGCATTAAAAGCCCTCAAACAATACTTAACCAGCCAGAGAAGGCAGCTCTGTCTCCTCGGGGAGCTTAGGGGAATTTACCTGCTGAACCTTCTGTGCAAAGCTGACCAAGGAAAATGGCTAATGCTGTGTCTTTGCTCACTTAGAGCTAAATAGCTCATATGCTTACCAATAAGCATGGGCTTAAATGTGTTGCTGAATCAAGACAAATGACAGTAATCTCGTATTGATGTTACCATGAATGGGCTCTTCGCTAGAAGTTAACGGTGTACCAAATACAGGACTCTACTTGCTGTCATCTTATTGAAAATTAAGACTTGAACAACCTCTGAGATGTTCTTCATCCTCAAAAGTTTGAAGTCAAATTGACACCCAAAAATATCTGATGGAGGTACTCAATTTGGAGAACATTTTCCTCAAAATGTTGTACCTAGGAACAATATGTAGAAGAAATTGAGGGATATGTATGGTGGTACTTTTCTCCCTTTAGTTTCTATTTATAGGTTCTGTCTGCCAACAGTTTCGGCCATTTCTTCCCTTTTCCCCAAATATTCAGTGTCTTCCATGCTTAAAAGACTTACAGATATCAATAAGACTAATTTAAAATCTTAAACTAAATTCTAGGGAAGTGTAATATGATGATTTTCTTTCATGGGAGCATGAAATCCTTATGAGTGCTACTCAGCCTTTAAAATGTTTCGCCTTCTGTTTTCTTGTAAGAAAGGTAGGATATATTTCTTTAGAATAGCAAATCATTCACCTTACAACACTGACAACATGAATTTTGTATCAGATTCTTTTATATAGAGATATTAGTTTATGCATAACAAGTAATTCTGATGTTAAAGTTGAAATTAAACAAGAAGCATGCAGGTGGTCTTGCTAATAGCTTTTCTGTCTGGATTTGCTGTGTGTGATGGCTTATCTCAGTTTTGCATGAGAAATACATTATTTTGTTAAGCTTATATAATGTTATTTTATTAAGCTTATACACAACAGTTCTGAGGTTTTTTTAAGACTTGTTTTCCTGTTTAGGTTTTATTTTAAAAAATAATTTGCTATTAAAGAGAACTAGCGTACAGATATACCTGTGTTTTGTCTCATATCAAGGCGTCTTTGATGTTAAGTCTATCTTTGGGTTACTGACTTTATAAACCTGGTGATTTTGCAGCTGATAGGATTCTCCCACAACTAGAACTTAAAAAAAAATAATCAGATTTGGTAGTTTTCATATTGCAACTGTGAAAGAAAATATGCTGACAATTTAGCTGTTACATAGTTATAAATCTAAGTTACAAATCTAAGAATAACAGCACGGTTAAACTGGCCACTGGTTTTTAATGTCATCGCTCGGGTTAGGACTGGATTATCGACATGTATATACTGTTCAGCTGATACTCAGCAAATAATGTGTGTTTTATCTGTTTACTGGTAAAGCTTGAGAAAACTACCAAAACTTCTAGATGTCTCCCTGCTGAAATTCCTAATATCAGCAAAGCATTAAAGCATATGCTTAAATCCCATAGGACTGCAGTTTTCATTAAACTTTATCTAATGCTTCGGTGCTTTGACACATCAGAGCCAAGATAAAGTTAGTTTCTGGAAAGAAATGGGTGAAAATAAGGAAAATATAATCCCCACTCAGTCTGACCAAAAGTAAAGCGAAATAAACCTGCCTGCAGAACAGGAAAAGTGTAAGTGTAAGTATTCTGATTACTTGAAAATATGGGGAAAGGATTGTTGCTTTGGTATTTTGATTGATTATCCCGAAGTTACATTAAAATAACATTAATAACTAAGTACAAAATTAAGTATCTCAAGGAAGGGTGTATTTATTAAGTGGTAGCAATCAGAATGATTTAATTGGATGTAGCTCAAGGATATATTGTTTTGGGTGGCTGATAGCCTTCAATCTAACTTTTAATCAAAACAAGTGCTTTAGACACGGCAATAAACAGTGAAGCCATCGGCCATCTTTAGATTACTCTGCATGTACATATTTGTATGCATGAACTTATAGGCATGTGTGTGAACACTGTAACTGAATGCATTTGCTGTGTGTTCATACATAATAATGTGCCTATATAATAATCTGATCTTGTTATATTGTTAGCGATGGGAAAAAATATTATTGACTGTAGCTGAAATTTGCTATAATTATACAATAAAATATAGCTAAATGTAGTAATAACTAGCCTCATAAAAAGGGTGACGTATCTCTTGATGTTATGTGTATACTTTGGTGCTTTGCTGACCCAAGCTCAGAATGCTTGAAGCCCTGAAATAAAATGGAAATAGCAGCCTAAAACCAACTGGGAGCTACGTGGGTCATAAGGAAGTGGACAGGATTTGGAAAATTCAGGAAAGTAAGTACAAATCTTTATTACAACATGTGATACCAAAACTTTCAAAGGTCTTTAGTACTAGCTACCGTGCTGGGAACACCAGATTTAAACAAAGCAGTATTTTGAAACAGTAGGCAGATTTCCAACAACCTATGCGGTTACTAGGAATGCCTTTAAATGTCCATATTTTTCTTGCAGTTGCCTACAGCTGTGATGATACATAACTCTAATATTTGCTATTTGATAAATGAATCCCTAATTCAATTATACTTTTCCTTTGTCCTCAGTGGGACTGAAATTTAATTCAAAATACAGGTTTTATTAGTTGAAAGCTTCTACTCTCTAATTCTAGAAAGGTTTCAAAATCTCTTTTGGTATAAACTATAAAGAATCTAATTCTCTGTAGAATGATTCACAGTTCTGTATATCAAGAACACGTAGATCCATGTTTATGCTTAATAGATTTTTCAAAGGCACAGGTTTTATGCATACTATTTATACTGTGGAGTCTCTGATTGGTGTCCATGCATTTCAGTGTAAAAACCAATGTCAGGTCTCTCTTTCTGTAAGCACTGTTTGCCTGGATGCTCACTCTCACATTCTGTGCCTTTGTGCTGGCACTGATACGCCTGTGCAGCAGGTGGAGTCAAGCTCCTCATCCAAGTTCCCTCTGCAGAATAATTTTTGAAGGCATTTACTTTTTCCGTACTCCAAAATAAAACATGAAAAAGTTTTGTCCGAGGCTAAATTCCTCTCCTGAACACCCAAGTTACAGCCTTAACACTGGTGATTTCCAGGAGAGTGGTCCTGCCCTATTCCAGGTGTGCAAAAAAGCATCAGCCAGATCTGCAAACCACCGCACTTAACACATTTGGCCTCAGTGGTTAGACTGGCTCCGGTCCTCTAGGCTCTCCAGGTCGTGACTGGAGAAAAATTGCCCTCCAGAGGATGATACCAAATATCTGAGATCCTGGCTGAGTCACCCTTAAAGGAAGAGGCAGCTTAAGAATTAGCCTAAAATTGGATGATGTGGAAGGAAGGATAGTGTCTACTTGGGATCCGCTTCAGAATCCTTCCCCTTCCTCTCCTAATCTGAAGAAGCTGACTTTCACAGGAAGCAGAAACTTTGGCTGATGCTTGCAAAAGGCAAAACAAGCATGCAATAAAGTGCAAATAACATAATCCCAAAGCACTGTTGACCCTGTAACAACTTCTAGTGGTGCTGGATGAATGGTGGGCCACGTCCAAAATGTCGTTCCCTCTTCAGCACGGTCTGATTTCCTCCTGTCTGTTCAGAGAGGAAGAAAAGGAACACTAAGAGTTATTCTGTAGCTGCCCTTGCCACAAGGTTAGGCACTTTTTTTTTTAAACAAGCGTGAAATAAAGTATAGCTTGCAGAGGTGGTATGTAAATCAAAATCTGTACTGTAAAGTGACAGGATGCTTTTTTTAACAAAAGGCCTGCATCTATAAAGACAGTTGTGTGTTTTGTTTTGTTTTTTCACTGTGCTACTTGTGGTTTGGGGTTTTCTTCTCCTTCAGCGTTTTTCCTGAGGTACATTGGAGGGGTGAAGCCCCCAGAGAGGTGTGGGGAAAAGTTAGAAAGGGACTGGGAGGTAATTGGACTGGGTAAGCTCAAATAAAGAGGAAGGTGCCAAAACACAGAGGAGTGCACTAGTACCACCAACCCAAAGTTTTCTACAGTCAGTGGATCGGCCTTCGGGTGTTGGGGCTGCGGGGGCTGCAGTGGTACAAGGAGCATCCTCTGGCAGGCTGCACGCAGGAAGGGAGGCAGAGTCGATGTGCGTGTTACAGATCAAATTGGTGCTTGCATTGTAAGCTGGCAATGAGAGTGACTTTTGCCCCTAAGTCTAAAACACTTCAAGCCTCACCATTTGGAGTAAAATCACATTTTGCCTATAGTGGGAGACTGTGTTGAGGTGATGAACAAAAGGTTTTTTAAGAAGAGTCTAAGGGAAACTACATTTCTTAAGACTCACTGCATTGCTTTCAAATCTTTTTAGGGCCATTCCTTCTCTCTTCTTTCTCATATCATCTATATCAGAAACCAAAAAAAAACCTCATCAGCTTTCAAATACGAAAATGTTTGAGTTTCCTCCTCCTTCAAAAACTGTTTGACTCCACAGAATGAAAAAACATTGCTAGAAGCTCATACTCCAAATCCAATGCATTATCTGGTAGGATATATCCTGTCAAGATGCTGAAAAACACTAAGATGACATCATTTATTTTTAAGTAAGATTAAAAAAAAAAAGGAAAAAAGGTAATCTTACTGAAATTAGTCATTAAGAAAACTGCTCCCAACCCCCCTTTTCTCCTGTAGCTGTGCGAGATTTGCCCACACTGTGAGTATGCCTGTTGCACGCTGGTGGTGGATCCAGCTGCTTCCCAAGCGAAACTTGTGACATGGTGACTCTGTCTGTCAGGGACGTGGGGTCAGAACTGGCTCTGGCAGTGTGGCTGTTACCGCTGGCTGCAGTCTGCCCTCCGTCTCTCCCTTCCTTTCCAGGGCAGAAGCAGCCTCCTTCACCCTGCGCTCTTCAACCCTGCCGCAGCCGCACCTCTCGCGGAGCTGCGCTGGCTGGCTGTGCCCCTGACTCCTGGCCTTGGCTCATTGTTCCAGCACAGGGGAACTGTGTGAACAAGGCTCAACCCTGCTGTTTCCAGCAGCTGCAGCATGGGAACTGTGGCTGCTTGGGAGGAGATAAGCAGGTGGGAGTCTTTGGGACTCCTGATTGAGAGGCTGGGAACAGCCAGCCCTGGGGGGAGGGATAAGTACCCCAGCCTTCAGCTAAAGCAGCTTCATGGAAGAAACAGTTGAATGTCACAGAAGCAAGGAGCTGGGAATTAGGAGACCACAAAGTCAGTGCCTGATGTAGGAGGGAATGGCTATTTTATTTGTGAGTACTTAGGGGATGGGTATCATCCTTTTGTATTTGTCCTCACATAGGTGGGTGGATTCTCCTGCTCTTAAGGGAAGAAAACATCTTCAGGCCTCAGTGATATGTAGGTTTTTCTGCTTGTCCTAGTTGGGAAAAGCTTCTGATTTGTCTGATTTAAACGCCTCTGCCTCAGTGATGAAGTGGTGGTGTCAGAGATGAGCAGTGATGCTGCTGCTGTGCTTTGGATACCCAGCTTGGTATCCTTATGCAGAAGTTGCCCTTGTTTCCTCTATTGCCACAGGTTGTGGTTTCATTACTGCATGCCATTTCTGCATCATTCTGCTTCTCTGCTGTGTTTGCTTCTTCCAGCTTGGTTGTGAGAAATGATATTTCTAAAAAGAACGCCTGTGCTCCATGTTAATTCTTAGTTAGGGATTGTTGGTGCAAAGCTGGCACCCTCAGAGAAGCCTGAGCTTTACACCTTCCCCTGCCATTCTCTTATTGCTTCCACTGCCCCACAGTTAGCACCAAGCAAGAATTAACTTGGTAAGCCAAGAGCTAGGACTTGCATCTGCTGTTTAAAAGTAGTATCTCTGCAGAGGAAGAAAAGAGGATGAAGGCTGTTTCTCCTTTTTATGCAATACAAGACCTAATTCAAGATGACCAAAGGGCTCATCGTTCAGAGCATCCTGACCATGTGGTTATAAGTGGCTTATCCCAGGACAAGGAAGGTAGTGTAGCTAAACCTCTTGGGTGCTTCTGGCTGGGCACCTCACCCTCAAGCTCATCTGATGCCTGCAGATGGGCCTGTGTGTGTGAAGGGAGGCAGCCGTCTGCTGCAGTAGCATCATATCTGCTCATGGGGATTAGAGCCTTCCCCTGGCACAGCCTTCTCAAGCGTGAGTTGCTGTGGGCAAACTGAAGCAGAGGGTTGTTGTTTTTCTTTTGCATAAAAGGTGTGTGGGGTTTCTTTTTGGGAGGGGTGGGTTGTTCATCTCAAAGGCCTTAAGGTTAGTGTTAGGCTTTTTTCACCTACTAACACCTGCAGATAGGCTGCTGAAGCTCCGCAGCAGGGAAAGCCACCGCCCTGCAAAGGGCCCCTGAACTTGGCTGCTGGGAGGTGGGCAGGTGCCTGGCTGGTGGGCGAGGGAAGGAGGTCGTGGCGTGCTGACTGACCTAGTGATGTTTGCCAGGGCTTTCAGACAAATGCCTACTTCTCTGGAAGCCTGTTGCTTCCACCAGGAAATGGAAAGGACTACGCATAATGCTTCCCTATTAGGGCTCCCGTACTGAAAGGAGTGATGTATGTGTCAGGCACTCAGCAGCACGAGTATCTCTGGGTATTCAGCTCCCTCCACCCATGGCTCATTTCCCTGGCACCTGGTGCTCTCAGCAGCTCTGCCCCCTTCACTGCCCACCCCTGCTTACAAGCAACGAGCCTGTGCTGTATTAATTCCCTTACACATGGGATGCGGACTGTAGTCTTTGACACCTGTGGTTTCTGCGCCTGTGCCTGAACGCAGGTGTGACACGTGCAGGAGACAGCCAGTGGCCTCCTTCCAGAGCAGATCTGGAGATACTTTGACGAATGCCTTAGGGTTCTTCTAAACCAACTTCTGTGTGATCCACAGCTGGGTGTTTTGAAGGTGGGGACTCAGTGGCCTGGTCTACACTGCTCTTGGAGAGTGGTTTGAAAACCGCCTTCTGTACACCTGCCTGATGGGTTGCTTGCAGACAGCCTGTATGAATAGGCTTGGCAGCATACCAAGGAACCAGAGCCCTCTCAACATGGATGCCATGCATGCATCCGCAGAGAGAAAACGATCTGCTGTTGGCTCTGGAGCTACTTTTGAGCTGAGGCCTTTGATTTATGCCATTGGTTCAGGCAGGTGAACTTCTAAGTGATCTGCAGGATAATTTCGTGTCATACCTTAGGCTAAGTATGTGTGGTGTCTGGAGAGAAAGAGCAGTTTGGTTCAGAGGGCAATGCTGGGGCAGTCCCTGCTGCTGGAGGGACGGTAGTAGGGCAAAAGACCCAAAGAATGCTCCATGTCAGGCAAAGATTTGATGGCAGCTCATGTAGACATACAGTTAAACACAAGACATATTTAAACCAGCTAACTCAACCTATCACTTTCCACAGTTACATGATTGCCTGGAGGTCAGCACAACCTACTTGCAGTCCATTCTTTTGTGATTTTGAGCTACACAGGGGCTGCTTACGTATGCTGCAATCATCTCTCTTTAACAGGTGTTCACTCTGAGGGACCAAGCTCCTACCGCAGCCCATGTCACAAGTACTCCAAGAGATGGTGATGTCTTACCCCCAGGGACATCTGAGACCTTGGTGCTCAGGGCATGTGGAATTTCATGTGGCTTCTATGGTGGTTTTGGAAAAATGCTGGAGCTGCCCCTACCCTCAGAGTTCAGCTACAGGACAGAGCTGAAAGGAGCTGGCACTGGCTCCAGTGGCTATACTGGGTCTCAGCAACTGCCTCTGCTCTGCTTTGCACTGATGGTGTGCCTTGCTCTGGGCCAGCTCAGTCACCTCTGCTTTGCAAGGGGAGATGCAGATGGAGATGCAGACGAGCCCACTTGGTTGTGGCCTTACAAAGCAGTGAGCCAACCAGCCCCTATGTGATGGATACTGGGGAATTCTCTGACAACCTGTGCTTGTCAGAGACAGTGGCAAAGTGTTCAGCAGTCTTTGAAGTAAGTGCTTTTTTTTCTTGGCACAAACTTGCTCCGGTTTCAGGAGAAATCCCTTTGCAAGGGGTCAGGTGAGAGCTGAACCCAGTCTGAGCAAGAGCTATCAGAAGATATTTCTTTATTATAGTACATTTAAAGGGAAAAATGTGTTCTCATGCTGGGGATAACGCACTTGTCCAAGAATAAGGTTCTCATGCTTGTCTAGCCATCTGTGGTGAACAGAATATTGATATCAGAGTTGTTTGTTTGTTTTTGTTTGGTTTTTTTTTTTTTAAATGCCTACTTCCATGAAAACTTTAGGCACTGTATTTTTGTTGTTCTGGTCACAGATTTTAGACCTGCAGCAAGTTTTTCTGTGCTTTCGATATTCACCGACTATCTCTCCTGATCTTCATTGACACATGACCAATATTGATGCTTCTTGAAATGCTGCGTTTTGCCAGATCTCCCCCAGGGATTCGTTCCCACTCGCCTCTCTTTCCCCCTCCATCTCCTTCCTGCCCGTGCTGCAGACCTTCCTCCCCCATGCTGCTGTTTCAGGCAGGCACGCTGTGCACCCCCTCCAAGACATGCCTGGGGCGGGGGTCCCTCTGGCCTCACCCCTGCTGCTGAGCCAAAAATAGATGTGGAGGCTGAGAAAGGAAACATCAGGGTGCGAGGTTCCTGAAGGAGGCAGAGAGAGAAACGGCAGCAGATGCTGAAGTCATTAGGCGAGCAGTGAAATAATGACATTCCAGAAAAGCCTCTCAGCAGCTGAACAAGCACCTTCCCAGCCTCAGACCAGGGGGTGCCTTTAGCCAGGCAATGGCCCAAAGCTGTGAGTCTTGAGGCTGAAATCGCTGGAGCAGCATCTCTAGCACATTGTCAAATTGACCAGCTTATTAGCAGTGTTTAAAAATGATCTCCCATCTTTATTTGCAAAAACCCATGAATGGCAAATTATGGAAAAAAGGGGGCCTGCAAAAAAAAAAAACAAACCACCAACCCCAAAACAACCCAAACAGCTGCAAATGATTAGGCAAAACAATAAAACCGGTTACTTGCATGCTGCCCCTTCTGTTTGTGGAGCCATTAGAAGTATTGGCCTGACTTACTGTTAATATGCAGAGACTATTTTCGTAACAGTCCCTCTGTAAACTATCTGACAGCAAAACTGAGCTTTGCCCTGCTTAATGTATATCAAGTGAACTAATGCAGGAAGCACGCGCTGTGTGGTCTGCCACATGTCCAAATAAGAGCGGAAGAAAATCAGGGTGTGGATGGACTGTTTGCCCAGAGATCAGAAAGCTCCAGAAGGAGCGCGTGCGGTCTCTAAATATCGGAAATAGGGGGAGGATATGTGGGTCTCCCCATCTGCGATGATGTTCCTCGGGGACAGACTGTGCCAAAGGGGTGACCTGGCAAAACCCAAACATCGCTTCTGTAAGTGGAGCACGGGCATGAACCCCAAACAGCCAGCGCAGGGTAACGCTCCGTAGAGATGCTGCTTCTCTCGGCAGTGGAAGTGGTGGGATGAGGAGGGAGTGAGGCTGTGCCTCCACAGGCTGCTCTGGGAGCATCGTATAGTTGCGCTGCCCCTGACGTGCAGTGAGCTGAGAGGGCAGCCTGCTGCGCCGTGGCAGGGATGACTGGTCAGTGCTGAATTAGCCAAGGTGCTAATTCCTTTATTTTACCAAAATTGTTGCTCTGCTATTAGCCTTTTGATAGAAAGCTGCTGGCAAAGCGCATCCGACTAAGGTTCTTGCAGTCTTTTGCTGTCTCACTTGGATTTCACGTCCTCGAGGGCTGAACAGCCTCCCCGGTGTGCAGGTTCTGCTGATGCTCTCCCCCTGCCAAACCTCTCTCTCTGCTGGCTGCCGGTCAGGATGCTGCAGCCTCCTCGCTCTGCTGCTGCTGCCGCCACTGCTTTTGTGAAGAGCTGTTTGCTTGCACTTGCGCGTGATTAAAAATCTCATACTTGGAAATGACAGGCTGAGGCTGTAGCAGAAACCAGGAATTAAATCTGCTTACAGTCAGCTTGGGAGGAGGGGATGTTTCTGCGCCTCTGCCTTTGCCTGTGATTCACCGTGAAATGGGAACAAATGGAAGATAAAGGGGTCGAGACAGCCTGGAGAGGGGGGAGGACAGAATGGGTGCTAAAGAGAAGCCTTTTCTGCACAGTGTGGTAAGGGAAGAAGCCCCAACCTTCAGGAGAGCATGTATTAACAAAAACGAAGTTAGTGAATACACTCAGGCTGAAAAATGTGATTTCTTTCACCACACTTGCAGAGAAAATGGTGTTGGGCTACAGTTGCATTGTAATTTTAAGCCAGGCTAGAAGAGGGGCAAGAAATAAGGTAGGCATGAAGAAACTGAAAGCCTCTTGAGTGGGGAGGTCAGAGGGTTGGAAAAAGAAGAGCTTGGCTGCTCAAGCCATATTTTATTTGCAGTAGGGAGTCCATTAATGTGGCCTCTGAAAAGGTGATGGCAGCCCATGCCAGGAGGGGAAGTCCCAGGCAGTCCTGGAGTGGAGCGTGTGCTGCAATTTGGTAGGGATGGGTAAAGGGGAAAAGAAATATGGTAGGGAAACACAATGTGCAGGGACAGATTGCCCTCAGCCTCACTGGGAAGTTCCCAGAGAGCCTGGCTGCCCCTCGCTGCTCCCCAGCTGGAGGCCGTTTTCCATGAGAACAGCAAAAAGCACATCTCCACTGCTCTTTTGCTGATGCTTCAGTTGCTGCACTGAAGGATGAACATGTTAAAACATTACAAGAAAATGGATCGAGAAAATGTTTCTCACATGTCTTAAACTTTCCAGTATGTGGCTTCTTAATAGTAGCAGAGTAATTTTCTGCTCAGTATTTCTACAAAAGCCCTATGTGGCACTGATTCTCTGCTGTGAAGGATTGCAGCCTCTGGAGGTCTCAATTCTGGAAAAGCTCTAAGCAGCTGAAACAAGGGTTTAATGAGGTGAAATTTGTGTGGCAACATTAGCCATGACAGCGTTACCAGCTTTGCTGCTGCTGCTGATAAATCCCAAATGCATTTCCTATCCCAGCAAGCTTCAGTAAGATCCTCAAGGGTTTTTCTTTTTCCCTAACACCTGGGTAATGCCACGCATGACTCATCCTCTCTTGTACTGTCAAAGGATGTTCAGTTCTGCAGGAGCGATGCGCAATGTGACCAAACGCCTGGTGTTTGTATCAGCTCTATTCGTTCCCTGTCGGGTCAGCTGTCTTCTGGATAAAAATTCAGCAACACTTGCATGGGCGTATCTACATGTGGGGTGTGTTTTAAAGAGAAATGTATACCCATATAGCCACTTTGGGTAAACAAGCCCAAACTGTGCTTTTTTTTCCAGCTGGATTTTCAGTCAAACTTCCAGTACAGTGTTAACAAAGAGTAGGTAGAGAGAAGGGACTCGGTGATAGCTACAGGAGCCCTCACTCAGATCTCCTTTGGTGAACTTCACTGTAAAACTTAAAATGTCACATTTCCTCCACGCACAATTTTTAATTAAAACCTCTCCATTGAAAAGGTCAGGGCAGCTTGACTCTCTGCTGCCCATGCACCGATAGCCCGACAGCAGTGAAAGCTAATAGCAGTAAACAAAATTCCTCCCAACCTGAAAAGAAAGCGCTGAGGACCCTCTCTACGTGAAATAACTAATGAACAGCACCAGTGACAGACAGCCTGTTCCTGTGTCCCAGTCCTGCCACGTGTCTTGTGAGGAATTGCTACCCATCACCCCTGTTCTTGCTGCTTTCTGTATAAATAATACACAGCTCCTCCACCTTACCTTCTCATCTTTTCCCCTTTAGCACTGCTTCATCTGCTTTTCCCCTGAGATTACAATCTTATTTTTAAGTGTTGGGTGCAATGTGCTTTTGCACTTCTAATCTATGGGTGCCAGCAAATTGTCAGGTGCACCAAAACCTACCTCGTTTCATTCTCCGGAATTGGGTACATGTGATGAGCTCTTGATTGTTCATCTTTTCAGTCCTAATGTGTTTGGACACTGCAATTGTGTTGCTAAGATAGGCACTTTCTTTGTAGAAGAAAATTTTACTTCTGATGCTGTTGTCAGCCACGATAATTACTGCAGATTCAGCTGAAGCTTCTGAACACGTATGTTCCGGTTGGTTTAAGTTATGGAGGTATGAACCAAGTCACAGACCAAAAAAATTTTTATCAGCAAGGGAAAGAGCACAGCTGTTACCACGTACCTATTGTCAGTGTGCTGGAATTTTTTTTATTCAGCACCAAAGGGACTTCCTCACCTATGAAAGCTGAAAACGCAGACAGCATTAAAAGGCTGCAAGTTTCAACTGCCGATTTCTCCTTTCACACTGAAATATCAAATTTATAAAGAAACCTGTTTGACTAGGAAAAGACTTTTCACGAAATCCATGGTTGGCTCACGCCTAGAATTTTATTCATTCCATTCAAAAAATAGACAGAACTATAAGGTGGCACATATTGTCAGAGAGTACAAATGTCACATCTTCCTTTGTACAGTTTAATTTAAATCCATAGATTAAGACAGTGAAATAATTGCCCTGGGTGGGAAAATAATTAAGGGTCTTCCATGAAAGGACAAGTCTTCAGATAAGCATTTACGCATTTACACAAATCTATCTGGTTAAGCATAACTTTTTCTATCCTCTATAAAAATATAAACAGCATTTCAAAATATCTTTAGATAAGTATGTTAAGGTCATCTAACATGGCATTAATGTACTGACAGAATATGGGGCCTGGGCATGTCAAACCACATTTAGTAATCCATACCCAGCCAAAACTAAAACATTTTGTGTGAGCTTCGAACACAATATAATGAAAGAAACAATATCAAACCAAAGATACACAACTATGATGTTCCTCCTCCAATATGAATTCTTTATCTTTATTTTGTATTTTTTGTTAACATGGCAATGAATAAGACAAAAGTGGCAGTTTTGCACAGGTTAATTGTAACTCAGGATCAAGTAGAACTTGCTTTTCCCACAAAGTAACATTGCTGGGAAGGGACATGTGCCAGGATCAAATTAAGGGCGCTCACTGTCATTTATGTTTTACCTGTGCAGTATTACTTTGATACAGACTGTAGCATGTGACAGGAGGGCAAGTGCAAATTACAAGGGCAGAATCTTGGCTTCCCAGACAGCAGAGCCAGGTGGTAAAAGTAAACAATATTTTAAAGGCAAGAAGAAAAGAAAAATTAAACAAAAAGCCAACTCATCTAAACTTTAAGTAGTGGAATGTAGGGTGTTCCTGGTACAGCTGTCATAAACGGACCCTATGTCTTCCAGGGATGCAACCTGATAAGCTAAACACCTATTTGTTGTTGCAAGGACTTATCGGTTCAACACAGATTAAAATGTTTGAATACACTGAATATACTGGTCACAGGTCTAATCACATAATTTCCCTTTTCCCAATCCTAAATTTGTATTGGAGCAGCTTCCCCATCAGCTGTGTGTTTGTATAGCAGAACACTCGATGTTGTAATTGACTAGCACGTATGCCAACAACAGCTGCTATTTTCCAGTTAAAGTGATCTACAAGTGAGAAACAAAACCTAAGGAAAGGGTCAGGTTTCAGATAAAGGTTGGACATTGTGAACTTTAGACAAAGTGACAGGTATCTTGGATTCTCCTGGTGCTGGCGCTTTTGTGACTGGGTTTGCATGGGCTTTTATATCAGCTATTCTCTCTTTAAATCTTTGCTGAAGATACTTTTCTTCTTTGGAGTAACTTTTAGCAAAAGCAGACATCAGCAGACATGCTGCCATGGTGGACCCTCCAACACAAAACAAGATTGCTCCTGCCAGCTTGCATATATCAAGGGACCCATTAAACTGAATGGCCCGGGTATCCACCACCACAAAATCATCTTTCCCAAGAGCTTCGATTTTCGGTGGCACAAGAAAACCCACTACAAGAACCGTTAAACCTATCAGCATAAAAGCCGTCCCAGAGATGAGTCCGACCTAGAAAACAAACAAAGAAACAAACAAAAAAACAATTAATACTTCTTTCTAGTTTTTAGTTGATAAATGGTCTTTGGAGGCATTTAGCTTTCACTGTGTCTTGCAGGCACAGTTCTCTCTTCTAGGAGAAGGTTGATATTTGTCTTTTAGGTCACATGTGGCCCTGCTAGAACTAGATTATATGGAAAACCTGTCTTTTTACAATGCATATTTATATATTTCAGTATTGACACTTCTGGAAACAATGGAATATGTATGTCTACATCTAAATAGCATTTCATGTCCAAAGGATCCAGAAAGGACCACAGTTTAACCCCAGTCCTGTGTGACTGATTATTTCTTTAGCTTTAGGTGGTGGTTAGCACCAACAGTTCAGTCCCTGCTGATAGCCTGTGTCATATCCACCACTTGCTTTTACTCCATGAGATGTCATTCCTTTGCAGGGATTAGAAGGAAGTTGCTATTGCTGTGAACACATTGCAGAACATTTCTAGCACATTAAGTATAGAGTACAAAATTTGGTTCACACAGAATGGCCCTACCATCAAAGCACAGGGGTTGGATCAGATGGCTTCACAGACCCCTTCCAACCTCTGGTGTTCTATAATTCTGTCAAGTTCCCTGACCTTAATGGAGATCTCGTGGTTTTCTTGATCCCTAGGTCACACAGTGCCAGAGTTACTGCTGTTAACCTACCAGTCCTGTTCCCAATAACCTGACAGGACTATTGTGGGTGCAGAACAGATGTAAACTATGCTTTCAAGTTGTGGGTGGGGTTTCCCACACAAGACTTTGATGTTTCAGTGACATGGCTCCTTGTGATACAGACACTAGAGGATCCAAAGATCCCAGAACTCCCTTGCAAGCTGATGTATTTCAGTAAGAGCTCTCTGCTTTCAGACAGATGGTTATTCTGTCATCTCAGGGAAAACTGAGAAACAGAAGGTCTTTCTGCATGAATACCTAAACCCATTAGTTACATGGGAAAGTCTTGAAATGGGAGTTTCTCTCTCCAGTAAACAGCAATGGGCAATACCTTCCAGAACGTAGAGCTCCACCTGCTAGGCGATCTCTGGATCTGAAAATCATCCTCATACTCCCAAATTGAAGCTGTGCAGTCCTCATAAAACTGATGCAGGTAGGAGCGAACTCCATAGCGTTGGTACCCTCCCTCGGTGCTGCCCTGCGCATGCTTGGACCCGCAGATGTCAGCATAGGAGCTCATCCTTCCTACCTGCAACGAGAGGTTTCATGCAAAGCAGATCATTATCAATGTGGCGGGAGAGCAAAGCTGGCTACAAACTCTCCAGATGACACAAAGAGAAGCAGCCCTGGAGAGAGACCTTTCCTTCACTTTTTTCCAAACTAAGAAATAAGCCTGGTAGAGTTGCACACGATGACTCAGCTCAAGCAAACCCAAGGCACTCAGCATCTTGGTGCAGCACAGCCTAAAGGTGCTGCAGGGAACACTCCCTCCCATACCCAGGGTGCCTGCTCCCCATCTTTCACACTAGCATGCTACTGTGTTTCCATGGAGACTGAGAAAAGCAGAATGTACCAGGTAACAAAAGCCAGCATCCTTCAAGGGCTCATGTTGCCTCTCATCCAGATTGCTTCTACCAGTTAGCTATAGAGTTTGCAACCTTAGGAACTTTCCAAACTGCTGGGTAAGGTTTTTTAATGTGTTTGCCTGAGCTTTTGAAGTGCAGGACTAAACATTGACATAACATTCATAGCCATCAGAAACAGAGGCAAAATAAGTCCTAGACAGATTGAAACTGTCTATACACTGTACTTAAATATGGATGATAACAAATGAAAGAGATGGAATGCCATAACAGCACTGATCTGCTCACTGAAGACAGTAAAATGGAAATACTAAACTTGTGGCAAGCCACTGCTCCCTTGGAGAAGTCAGTGGCCAAACTCTTGCTGACTTTAATAAAATCATAATTTTGCCTGCTATGAAAACTACCAACTGTGTTCCCTACTCTTTCCACTTCATGGAAGTTCTCCTAACACACAAAATTTGTATTTAACTATACAGGTCCCAGGCCTGAACTTCTTAGCACAGGTGCAACGCTACTGAATTCATTGAAGTAATACTAGTCCCTAAAAAACCTGAGCAACAGATCAATGTTACTTAAGCTGACTGACTACTCTTTAAAGAAGTTCAAAAAGTCTTAGTCCAACGGGAACTGTTAATCAGTACTTGCATCTGAATGTCACAGCTCAATTTATATCAGCTTCCAGCAGTTCATCTGATTGCCACAGCAATTTTACTTAGAGGGAAGGAAGGAAGGTTTGACATGCTCGTGGCTGCTAGGACCTCCCAATGTTGCAGCCCTACAGCCCTTTGCCCTTCAGGAATGGATGATCTTGCTGGGTATGAAACACCTGCCTATGCAAGAAAAAAAAAAATGCTGCTGCATTTAAATTAAGCAGAAGCCAGAAGGTATCAACAGGGAATGGCAATAGCCTCAATGAAGCTCTTGGCTGGCTCCGAAATCACCACTGGTATAATAGTGATCTTCCAGCCTTTCAGAATCTGGTTGCGTTCTTGACTCAGGGATGAAGAAGGATTTGCTTTTTCCTCTTTATAAAACCCAGTAATCTTGGGGTTTATTTATTTTGTATACCTAATATGTATTTGGTTTGGGATTTCACGATCTCAACATGTTGTAACTGCAAATACCTCTCTTGCAACTCATGACGAGGTCTCAAGGCTCTTACAGAAGTCATGACTGAGTGAAGGAGGCAGCCCACGTGACACTGGAGGCCCTAGCAAGGGCCAGAGCTCCCTCCAGGAGACAGGGGGACAGTGCTGGCAGCTGAGCTTTGCAGAGCAGTAAGAGTAGCGCCAGACACAGCTTCTGGCAGGAGCCCCTTCTTTGAACCCAGAACTGCCTTTGTATCCCCTGCAGATTTCCTTTTCCACTTCAGCCACTGTAAAGTGTTAGGAAATCAAAGAAATGCTCTCCAACTCTGTGGATGGGCTTGCTTTCTGTACAGCATTAGCACCCTCTGGAGTGTGTGCTGGCCTTCCCAGGGAAGGTAGAGAGAGAAACAGGCAGGGTGGACGGAGACCTTGAGACAGCAAGAAACTTTTGGGCAGCAGCAGCTGCTCACCAGATGAGCAGGGAGAGCCTGGCACCCAGGCCACCCCACATCAAGTTGTATGTCACTAATACTGACTTTTCCCACTACAGTTAATATATTGAAAAAAATAGTTTGTTGTGCTCTTTTACATCACTATGAGCTTTTGAACACTATTACTTTTTGAAGTACAAAAATTATAGTGGTATGGATGTAAGTATATAATCTGAACTTTTGTGGGGAAACACCGAAAATTATTCTACTTTTGGAGCCTGTTCATTATGTTGCAAAAGAGCTCTTGTGTGTCCCTCCTGAGAGGAAAAGACACTGCCACCATTTCTTCAACAGCTAGCTGCCATCTTCCACAGGACAAGCACTGAAGAGTTCTCATAAAACCAGAGTTCTACTCACCCCATAAAAATACCTTAAGGTGAAAGGAGAGGATGAAGCAATGGTGTAGCTTACCATAGCTGCCCCAGCTCTCACAAAAAGGGTCACACAGGCTGTATCTCAAGGATAAGGACAGTTTGTGTCCATATCCCTCAATGTGTCTTTTGGTTATGACTAAAGCAGCACTCCATCTCCCACATCAGAAAGAGAGGAAAATAAAGAGGCCAACCAAAGTCTGCAGACTCATTCTCTCAGGTCCTTACTTAGATCTTTATTCTCACATCAACCCTACCTCCTTGAATAAGTTACACTTAACTCCTTGCCAGCTTAAGTCATTCAGGTAAGCATACTTAGCATCACATAATGAGCAGAAAGGGAGGTATTTTCCCTAGGTGTAAGTGACTCCATAAGGTCAATACAGGGAAGGACCAGACCTAACATGACCAGATAACGTGGCCTGCCAAAGCTCGCTTGATTTACTGCAGCTGCCACCAGGAGACAATTTTAGAGTGGCTCTGGTTTCTCCAGAATTCAGCAAGCAGGCAAAGCACATTGCTGAATCTGAACCAGCAACTGTAGGTATTGCAATTAATTGAAGAAAACTCAATGTGATGTGACAGAAAGCTGTATAAACACTATCTTGCATTCACTGTACTGTCTGTAGGTTTAGTCAAGAGAAAGAAAGGAAGGTGCGGTGTTTCTAACAGCTCGATGAAGAATTGCCAGTAAGAACCACACAGCCTGAAATCACTTATATTACACATAGATTCTTTTTCTTGAGCAATCTAAAATGATAATAGGTGATTTTGGTCAGGCATATGAGCAAAATGATAAATAAGAGCTGGGGGGTAGAATGGAAAACAAAAGAATGATCTTTTGCGTGAAAGAGCTGTGATAGCATCAAGTAGTATGACCTTTTAAAATGGAAGGAAAAAAAAAGAAAGGACTGCCAGCATCATTAATTCTTTTCAAGCACTGCATAACATTAGTCTTACTGAACATTTTCTTTATGCTTAGACTCTTCCACTTACGATAAGTAATCTCCTATCTTTTGCAAAATACCTCGTCCCTTAGAGAGAAGAGAAGAAGGCTTCCCAGCCCTATATGACTCATTGAAGCAGCCTGGTAATTTGGCCTAAGACGGTCTCTTTGCTCAGCTGCAATGTAAACATAATGTTGTTCTTGCTACTTACAGATGGGGCAGAGGAACTGAAACAGAGTATGGTGGGAGAAAACAGTTCTCTATAAATAAGAGGGATACATGTGTCACAGCATCAATTTACATTCGATGAATAAATACTGCAGTAGCTATGATCTCTTCAGTGTTGATGTGTATTTCCATATCTCACCTTCATGGCTGAGAAACTAAATGCTGAAGTGTTGGGAAACTTTTGCTAAAAAGGGAGTCACTGTTACCGAAATCTGCATTACGCATGAGCTTAGAACACGCATCCAGGTCGCAGGAAGTGGCTTAATGATTAAAAGTTTTTCAGTGCCTAAATGCGAGGTGCCTAGGAACACGTGGGATGTATGATCACAGCTTCAGAGCGCACCACTGCGTAGTAGCAATCCATCCCCTAGCAACTTTTGTTTCCATGGCAAAAGCTGTCCTGTTTACTTTGAGCTTTACTATTCTCCACTGATCTGGGGAGATGTGACTGAACTGGTGAACAGGCAGATTAAAAGATGAGCATGCTCCAAGAAAAATTACCCAATAAATTTTCCAACTACTTTGCTTTCTTATTGAAGGGCTAGACACATTAAAAAAAAAAAAAACACCAAAACACCAAAACCAAACCACATAAGGAACTGACATCTGAAGGGCAGGACAAAGCAAATAAGGACGTGCCATTGCTCCACAACACCAGACAGCCACCAAATATAAGCCACAAACGCCGATGGGTTTGCACAAGTGAAGTCCCCCTCTCCCTTCTCCAGACTGACACACTTTGACCCTTCGGCTCAGAGGACCACCTTCCCAGCCTTCACCTACGGAAGGCGAGACCTCTGTGAAAAGCGAATACCAGAATAAACCACCCGTCTCTGACGGCAGTCTCCAACACGGCCCTTTTGACGCCTCAGCTCCCTCTCAGCCAGTGCCCGGGCCAGAGGCTGTGCCGCGCAGCGCTCGGCCTGACCCAGCCCGCCAAGGTCGACGCCGAGCCCTCGCGGGGCACGGCCCCCGCCCAGCGCCGGGCCCTCAACACGGGGCAGGGGCGGCGGGACGGGCAGCTGCTGCCGTTCCCCCGAGGACGCCTGGGCCGCCCCGCTGCTTTCCGGGGCGACTCCTGCGCCCTGGACGCGCACGGGGGAGCGAGCGGGGCCTTCTCCTGCGCAGGGGGGCAAGGCCTGGGCGGGGGCAGAAGGGGGACACAGGCCGGGGCCTCCCCTCCCGGGGACGGCGGCCCGGCCCGCTCCCCAGCCGCCAGGTCGCGGCCCCTCCGGGACGCCCCACCGGCCGGGCAGGACGCGCTCTCGGTTGCCCGTTCCTCGGGCGATGCGGAAGAACTCCGCAGCGTCCGGCGAAGACCTGGCGTCCCTCACCCCTCCCGGCTCGGCACCTGCAGACCCGCCGTACCGGAGCCCCCGGGGACAGAGCAGAGCCCGGCCCTGCCCGGCC
>VUYV01000215.1:1495210-1523560 GCA_008711295.1 Anarhynchus alexandrinus | reverse complement strand
GATCTCCGCCGCCCCCGCCCGGAGGTGGCTCTGCAGGCGGCGGGGCGGGGGTGGGGGACGACGCCGAGGGCGCCGCCGGGCCGGGCCGTCCCCTCCCCTCCCCGGCAGCGGTGAGGAGGGCCCCTCCGGCCGCGGCACCCGCGGGGCCGTTCCCCGGGTCGGGCAGGCCCGCAGGTGCACGGAGCGGAGTCCTCGGTGCCCGCCAAAGTGACCGGGGTGTCCTCCCTCCTGGGTGGCGGGAGCAGAAGGGGCCATGGGCCACGTCTGTGGTTGCCACCCCCGGTCTATCCCTCCTCCCCCCCCTTTTAGTCAGCACTGGAAAATGCAGAGGGTCGAGGCTCTGGTGTTTGTCCAGTCGAGAGGATGGACGTCAGAAAAGGCGATATATGAGCTACAGAGCATTGAGAGGTGAGGGTTGGGGAAATAAATCGGCCAGCAGGAGACCCAGCTGGACTTCCAAGAGTGGGGCTGAGGGCCAAGCATCAGTGGGGTCGGGTCTGCCCTGGTAAGGACAGGTTGGTGGTGCAGCGAGAAGGGATTTCAAGGGAGCAAGTCTGGGGAATTAAGGGAGTTGGTAAGGGACGAGTTGGGAGAGCGTAACGAGGCACTAGGAGCTGGAGATATTAAAATGTATCCCACAAAGAGGCAACGTGCAGTTCCTCTGAAAAAATAATGAGAATGTAAAGGGCAGGAATGCTGGAGAGTCATTTCAGTGCTCTGCACTGAAATACGCACAAAAATAGCATATCGTTGCATACGGAAAAAATGGGAGAGCATTAAAGCAAAATGGGGTGGTATTAGCCAAAGGAAAAACAAGGTCTTTTAAAATTGCTGAAATCACTATCGTACATGAAGAAGGAGGTGAGATTAGTGGTGTTTTCATTAATAGCAATGCTCAAACTCCTTTGAAAAACCCCTGCATTTGATGACAACAGTAAGTTTGGGCAATTGCATACTAGGAATCATAAAAATAGCTATTAAAAAAGAGCAAGTGAGGGGTTACATTCAGAGGAAGAAATGCTGGTTTCAGTGGATTTCATCCTGTCCTTCCAAAGGTGTTATGCCGTTCCTGTTTTAAGTAATGAGTAATGCCAAAAGTGGTTCCCCTGACCTGAGCAGAGCTACTTCCGCAGCAGGGTGCTATGCAGTGAGTAGCATTGGCATGCCCCAGCCCTAGGCAACTGACAAGGCAATAAACTGACAATTGTTTGTGAAAAACCAGGAAAATACAGTGAAGTGATAAATGAGTGAAAAGCAGGATGGAGTATCCGTCTTAAAAGATTGTCCTGTAAGACTAACACCAGATTTACTTGTGGTATTACAGTTAGGATTGAATGCTGCTTTATCCCAGATCAGGAAAGTGTCTGCTATAGAAAAAGCAATTAATCTACGTGAGCTGTCCTCTCTCTATTCACAAAACTAGCTTCTTTTGATTACTTATCTACTGACAAAGGGAATAAATAAAAGGGATACGAAATACCTGTGGTGGCCCAGTACAATTTTGTTTCCTGACACAGAAGTGCTACGCTCAGCGAACCAAGACAAATTAGTATTGTAGCAATAGGGACATTTGCAGTAATGC
Organism: Anarhynchus alexandrinus; assembly: GCA_008711295.1. Classification (NCBI taxonomy): domain Eukaryota; kingdom Metazoa; phylum Chordata; class Aves; order Charadriiformes; family Charadriidae; genus Anarhynchus; species Anarhynchus alexandrinus. Next base: position 1,521,978 of record VUYV01000215.1, on the reverse strand, counting down.
TAAAAATGATCCGTGAACTCCAAATTAACAACCCTGAAGATTAACCATTAATAATATCAGAAGTTGCTTTTAGCACACTTTTAGTGCATTAGGAAAACTGTAAACTCAGTCTGAGATCAGAGCTGTTCTTGAAGTATAGCTGAACTTGGTTATGACAGGCGTTGAACAGAAGAGTGTAAATGTCCTGTTTAGCTTTGAAATTGGTAATGTCAATGCAAAGATGTTTTAGAATATCAGGACCCTTAGGTGATGGTGTGACTCATGATGTGAGCTGCTGTTACATGAAGGAATTTCCAAATTTAAGTTCTTCCTCAGTTCTTAGCTTTCACAAAATTCAGACTGTGTTTATCTTGAGTGCTTCAGCTGGGAGTAGCATGGAGAGCAAGTTTAATATTCTACCTCAAGCCATAGATGTTGTTGACTTTATTTATTTTTTTTTCCTTGTGGAGAGACAACACAAGCCTAGTGCCTTCATTCTCTTCCACCTGCTGTGCTAAAGGTTTGTGATGGACAGTAGTGAGCATGCCGAGGAAAAAATCCTGTATTGGCAAGAACTTCTGTAGGTGGTGGTATTGGTTGCCATAGAGTTTACAGGCTTCTCTCTTGCTGAGAGGTGAAGTGATTATATCAGCCAGCTTAGTTAGCTTCTGGGAGCCTGTGCTGAATAGGAAGAATTACAGCTTCTGGAAAACACAGTTCTCTTGTAGCAAAATGCAGCAATTAGTATGAGACTCATGTTCACTGAGTTGCAGATGTCTGTCCCTTTTTGCTTAACAGCGATGGCAAGCTTCCAGAGGCTCTTCTTCTGTTTCACGTGTTGTGGGAAGCCGTGGCCTGAATAGTTCTGCTGTCGTGACATTATTGACGCTGTTGCCTGTCCTTCCCTTCCTGGTGCCTGGCTCACCTTCACCTGGAGAGCAAGGCCCATAACGCTCCCACTTCCTGGAAAACCTTCAGTTGATACAGAACTATAAGCAGCATCTTGGGCATCTAAAGGTGATCCCACCCATCTTCCAGACCTTAAAGGGCAGCAGAAGAGAGGTGGGAGAGCTCCTTTCACTGCAGAAGTGGCTGAAGGGCTCCATGAGGAGCAGGAGCTAACAGCTGTCAGCTGCCGGGCTTCTGGCTTCGAGTTTTCTCCAGGAACTGCTGCTGCCATTCAGGTGGTGCCTCTAAATGGACAGAAACACTGGGAAGGAATGGGAAAAAAAAGGCAGAGGTCAGTTCAGGCCTTTTCTGGTGCTCTTTCTGCTGCCATTATGGCAGTTCAAAATGACTAGAGCATGCTGTGGGGGGAAAGGTGGCAGTTTCTTGTCCCCTCCCACGTGACATTCAGAGAAGATGCTCCACTTAGGATGCCTGTTGTCCACACTGTTTTCTGATAGCAGAGCCTGGAGGACAAATCCATAGCTGTCACAAGTGCGGATTCAATGAGCTAGCTTAAAAGAGGTGAATACCTTTGTGAACATGTTGGGTTCTTGCCTGCCTTCTTCCTGCCTGAAATGAGATGGACGTCCTCTTCCAGCTACTCTTGGAGAGATACCTGGTGAGACAGGCTGGTTCTGGGGGGCACAGCCATTGTCATTTGCTCTGCATACTGTCTTGAGTCAAGTAGCCAGAGTTTGTATGCTATAAAGAGTATTTTATTTTTCAAAAATTCTAATGCAGGGGGTGGTTTATGAATGGAAGGGGTGTTTTTTTCAGGCTCTAAACAGGTACTGCCAGCTGCTCCATTCCTGTCTTATCTGAGGTGATTTGCCTGTTGATATTGTCTAGAAATCTATGCTTGGTTACTTGTTTTTCAAATATTGCTGTATTTCCCAGTGCTTTTTTTCAGAATGTTCTAGCTAGCAAAAATGATAAATTGTGATAAGTTGTCATATTCTGCCATCACCATCTTTGTATATAGATTTGTCCTTGTCCCCTGAGCCAGAAATACAGAAGATGCTTTTTTGATAATCGAAATCATAAATCTAGGTGCTTTTTCTATCTTACCCTGAAAATATGTGGGCAAGGAATTGTTAGTTTTCTTTTTCATTCTTGTTGGTGCTGGTGAATTTGAATATTAACGATACCAGGGAATATTTAGGAGCTGTCTAATCCAAAACACATGTAGACAAATGATTGAAGATGTGGCAACAACAGGGAGTTCGTATGAGGGAGCGAACATTTGCCTGTGAGGGGATGCTGGGCAAAGAGGGATAGGCAGGAGGAATTAGAAGTATTCCAGTGATCCATTTCCACTCAGAGACTGCCTCCGTTCATCATGTTTGTGTTTCCAGAGTTCAGAAAGAAACTTGCTTGCTCTTAGGCCTGGTTGTTTTGGAATAAGCTTTGCAGATACAATGTGTCTGTAGGATTTAGAGGCAAAAAGCCTTAATTTAGATCCAAATGAAATGGCAAAATGTCAAAAACACCATTTTCTAGAGGTGTCAAGCGTTGGACAGCAAATGTGTGCAGCAGTGAGTGTTTTATTTGCAGCAGCTAATGCTACCGCTAGACGGCTGTGTTGTTTTAAAATACACTGCCTATGAAGATCAGTGCCTAGGAGCTTGGGTTAATTTATAAAATTTGGTTTCTCAAGGGAAGCATAATTCAAAGTCAAGGGCAGGTGGGGGGAAACTATTCAGAATCAGCCTTAGAAAACCAGTTTTCTCGAGAGGAAACGTGGTGTTAGGTACGCTCAAGTGCTGAGCACCCCTGTCAAGATGAGACTTTGAAGAGTGCTTGGCTCCCAGTGGGACAGCCAGCCGGGGGCCAAGTTTCCAGGAGCGCTGAGCTGTGGCTGCCACGTGCGTGCGTTACTGTGCTTGAGTGGGTTAGGCCACATCAGATGAGTTTCTCTCTCTGCTGTATTCCTGCCTCCTGCGCCTGTGAGGAAAAATGTGTGAACCAAAACATCTTTCAGTAACTCTTGCATGCCTGTGCTTTCTGTTCCCATAGGTGAGGTTGCTAAAGATGCTCCACGTACCACCTGCCGAGTTCTTCTGTGTTTTGGGGCCCACATGGAAATGGGAGCATCTGAAAATTCGGCCTCTACTGTGAATGCTGAGGATCGTGAGGGTAACGTTAATAACTGCTCTCAAAATGCCATGGAGTCTTAATGTTTTATCTGGCTGATCACAATCCCAGAAGTCATTATACTGCTTCCTATCAGCTTTTGATAAACTGGGTGGCTTTTATAAAGCAGCCATTGTAAGTTTATAATGCAGTTACTCTGTGGTTGGTCTCTGATATACCTTTATGTATAATCCAAATGTTAACAACACGGCAGCATGAAGGTAGTACACAAATACGGTGTAATCAATGTTAGCGGAGTTTTAAAAGGCGTATTCTGATTATAGGGCCAAAGATGGGAAGGATGACACTGTCATGTTGTATTGCCCATGTACGCTGGCAGTGTCTGTGAGTGGCTGTTACCAGGCAGGACCGTATTGTCTGGAGGATGCTGTACAAACCTCTGTGCAAAGGCATCTTCTGGTTCAGAGTTATTTGTTTTTGTTGTCTAAAACACTGTAATTGCACTGGATTTGTAATGTAATTAGCCGCTGTATCAAGTACCAATTGCCAGGCTGTCATTGATTGGCTGTTAATCTATATTTCTTGTTCAGAAAACACTGCTGGATTTTAGCGATGAAAGTCTCTCTCCAAACAATTTCTTCTCTGAGAGTGGTGAGAGGGAATATATGAATGCCTTCTCAGCTTTTGCAACCAACTATATAATTACTTTCAAGAGAAGCTGTATCCAATTGCAACCCAAAGACAGCGCCTGTGTTGCTACAAGGCTCTCCGGAACTTTTAACCTCTGTTTAGAAGGAAAAACACCAAACTGAGGAGAGCACGCACTGATTGTTCACATGATTTATAGATGTTATGACAAAATAAATGTGTCAAATCTGTCCAAGGTGTTTGAACAGGCACACGAGGGAAATGTTATTTTCTTTTTAGCTAGTCCAGTAAAAATTCTGTTCCGCCTTTGACCCTGATGCACTTTTGGAGGGCATGGGACCAGTGGGATTACAGGCAGGTAACCTCAAGAGAGCAGAGCACAATCTTCTATTTCTGAACTAAAATATAATTGAATTTCTGTGGTGACATTGTCCACCTTAATTAACTGATGATGTTCAAAAATAAATGGGCAACAATCACAGGCAGCCCAGTTCCACTCTCCTGGACACCTGAGAGTGAGAAGAGTAAACCGTGTGCTCTTTGATTTGTAAACCAGCAAGGTTCCAGTGCAAATATCATCCTTTTGCCATTATCCTCGGACTTACATGTGGGGCATTTAAAACCTTGACGCCTCTGTGAAGTTGTCACAGGGACAAATTGGTTGATGTAAACCTTCTGCTTGTGCCTATAGAGTTTTAAAACCCTTTTGATTTCTATAACCATATTTCACTGGGAGTGTGGTGCTCTGCGCTTGGTAGAGCTAATTCAGCAGAGGACCTTTTCTAAAGTTGTTTTGTCCATTGCTGCCAAAAAAATTTAATTGGTTTTTGCTGCTCCTCAAGGATGAATTACCTGCACTTATCTTGACTAACATTGTTTTGCTTACAAAGAGAGCATAACAATCACTCGTTTATTTGAACAGAATAGAATAACAGTAGTGTGCAGACTTCATGAGGAAATAGCACACGTGTTCCCTAACAAAATCTGTTTCACTGTCTCCTTCCTGCTGTTTGCTTGCTTGGTATTGTATGCTATTATATACTAACTGCCTAAGGGTTGTTGAAAGAGGAGTAATTCCTTTGAAGTCAGGGATCAGTTAAGAGTACTGGGAAGTCCTGTGTCCCTCTAGCCACCTGTTTCTGATGGTGGCCAGTTGCAGGTGCATGTGGAAAGATTATAAAAGCAGGTCAATCACATCAGGTTCTCTAACTTCCTAGCTTCTGACAGCTTGCAGCCTAGGGACTTAGGGACTAGAGGAAGTCATAGCCGCCTCTTTGTGTTTAATAGCCGTTAATGAATCTTCCCTTGTGAACTTGGGAGTCTCTCTGCTTTTTGAATCCACTTTTGCTTTTAGCAGCTGCTGCAGTGGGTTGTGGTCTTAATTCACTGTGAAAAGGAATCACGTTCCAGGTATCTTTGCAGAATGAATTTTTAACTGGGGAGTAAGTCACTTTTTTATTCTATGCCCTGTTTAATAGCATGCTCAGGACAGCTGCTTGCTCCAGGTGTTCTGTGCAGCAAAGATTTAAGAGTAAGGGCCAGATCTTCACATCTGCTTTGGGATTTACTTATTGAGGCAATGGTATGCCACTGAAGAGAGCTAAGCCCTTTTAAACCAATGAGATGTAGTTGCCTAAATAATACATTTGAGTGTTTTTTCTTTATACATGTGAGGAAATTAAAATGTGTATTTTTTTTACCACTTCACACTCTACAGTGCATTAATGTCCCAATCATTTATTGCTTGGTGATAAGAGGATCATGATGTCACTGAGATGGTTTGGTGAGTAGTGACATAGCTTGGAACTTTCACTGGGTCACAGCTATGCCTTTTTAGTTAGCTAGCTTTAGGGATTTTGAATGCAATCCGAATGCTCTACAGCTAGAAGTAGAAAAACTAGCGTCTTCCATTCATGACTGATATACCTGGCATTCAAAGAAAATTCTCTAATTCTCTTTGCTTATGCTGTCAGTTTCAAGGCTGAAGATGCCATTATACTTTGTTATGCAACAGCTCTCATAACCAAGGGCAATAATTCTGTTCTCCAACTTTTGGAATGATTTTTACCTATTACATAAATGAACACATAATTTTATTTTGACAGATTGTAAATTCACTAAAAAAAAGAGTTTCTGGAGGGCTGGGAAAAGGAAATATTTTTCTATTTGCTTCAGTGGAGAAAACAAAAAATGGAAGGAAAAAGGAAAGATTTTGAAAGAACATTTTGATAAAGCACTATTCAAACTGAAATATTGCAAGTGACGTTTGAAATGTCAAAATATTTCTATTTTGGAACTTAATCCTTTGATTCTTCCATTTAAAATAGTGGTTTGGTTTTGTTTAATAAATGGACCAAGACAGAGAAAGAAAAGGAGAGACAAAGAAATGAAATAGTCCCAAAATGAAACAAAATCTCACATTTTTTGCCAGTCCAAATTAAATGTTTGCGTTTTGCAACAAAACCACCCAGCCCTTTATTTCTCCAGCTATAGTGTCGATAATGACTTTCTTGGTTACTTATTCCAGTGGTTAAATGGTCTTGCTATTGTAAAGATGCATCTTGGTCTTAATCTGGTTAATGACATTGAACTAGACTATGGCTTTTTTAGGGGAGGCTTTTTAGTTGATTTATAGCCTTTTCCTTGCTGTAATCAACACTGTGGCTATTGTAGTAGAGGCAATTTCTGGTAGTTAATGGCTGTAATCTAAGAGAAAATAAGGTATTGTGATAAAGGGGTTCAAAACTAATGCAATGCTAATGCAGGCTAGAAATTAGGAACATTATTCTAACTGTAAGGCTAACTAATTGTTTTAACAATTTGACTAGGAGTTTGCTAGATTCTTCTCTGTTCTATTTCTTAATCAAGATTGGCAGTCTTTTTGGAAGATGCCTCAGTTCACAAGAAATAACAGGCTTCGATTTCAATGCAGTTATGTATAATAATAGCCTTGTAGCACTCCTCAGTCTCAGATTCCTTCAAGCCCTAGTCCAGGAACATTTTCAAATGCCTCTAGTACCTACTGTACTAAGGCAAGTTACCATAAAGCATTTAGAATTACTACACAGAGGTAAAGTGGTGTGAGGAGGTCTTCCAGACTTTCTTTGGCAGAGATTAGATAGTTTCTTCAGACCTTTTGTGTTACCCAGCGTATGGTTTTGGTGGTTGTGGTGTGGGTTTTTTTGTGTTTGCTTGTTTTCCTTTTAAGTAAGTTTATGATAGATAATGAATTAGCATTTCAAAATAAGACTATTTTGTTTTACATATTTTTTTTTGATAAATTACAAAGGAGGAATTGCCTCAACAGAAAACCCAATTAAAACCTGCTGCCATGGTAGCTCAAGGGCTTCCTGCATGCATGATTAACACTCTTGTGCCCTTTGACTTCCAGTTAATAGGTATTTAATCTATTACCCTATTTAAACCCAGCTTTAGGAGTGCATTATAATGAGGTTCAGTCACATGTGTTGCCAGGGCTATAAGGGCATGAGAAGCTCAGCTTCCTTTCTGGTAAAGTCAATTGAAGGGCTGTAGACCTACAAAGTGGTGAGTGAGAGACAGAAGGTACCAGCTTTTTCCATTCTTTATTCTGCGGTATGTGTAAGTGCTACTAATTAGTTTCTCAAGCCTTGGCTTAAATTGCATGTTGCAAAGTAAAAGTTACTTTCAAGAACAAGCTTTGTCCCTGAGAGTGCTGGATGGAAAGAAGATCATCCACTAGTTGTCAGTTGGCTATAATTTCATGTACTTACACATTGAGCTTGTGCACTTGACAATGGTACCCCTCAAGAGATAATGCTTGCATTGTAAGTTGACCATTATGTATGCTGAACTCTGAATAAATATTTCTTCAGAAAAGCCAGAGGAGAGATCTGGGTCTTGCCAGCATCTTTAATGTTTACTGCTGCCTCCATCTGCTGCTGCTGTGTTTTCCTCTCTTGAGATCCAGTTTGTTTTGACTCCTATTCCCCTTGTATGTTCATTATATTCATGCTGTGCTCTTATCGATGAGGAAAAAACTGATATAGAAAGGCCAGCAAGGAGCTTGCTCTTTGTTATGTGTATCTGTTTGCTTTACTAGTGTGTGGGCATTCTTCTATTATACATTTTGCATGCTTCTCTGTGATCCTGATCTTGGAAACTATGAGGTAAATTAGGAAAAAAACTACTGAAATCCATTAGTGCCAAGACAAATTGGATTTTGCTATCAGTTATTGTTTAATCAGACCAGATATTTTATAGATGTCTGGTGTCTCCTGTCTCTAGAACATGTTACCCTTTGGCTTGTATTTTTTGCTTAACAGGCCTTAAATGCATTTTGCGAGAGATACTGGGTGCTGCACTCTAACTGTGGGGAAAAAAGAACCTGTTTTTCTTGGATTTTGGTCTGATGACTGTTTTGATCACTTCATTTATTAAGGGCATGTTTTTGAGGTAGCAGATTCTTATACCCACTGTTCTTTCATTTGAGAACATCCCGAACTCTGGGTGGCACTGAAGTAATTAATGTACTTCCCAAGAAGGAAGATGTCTTGCCAACAATGCATTCATACCTCACAGTAGACAATTAGCTCAACATACAAGTACAGATAATGTACTCAGTGACTTGGGAGCGCAAACTGGAAAAAGATGCAGCTATGAGGTCTTATTTCTTAGCACACATCCTTCAAAAATCTATTCCATCATTCTGCAGCACAATCATTTGGCATACAAATATGCTCAGTGTCTGCTATATTTTGAGTAGGATAAGACTGGAAATGAATAGAAAGGCAATGACGGAAATAGGTCTAAGTGGTCTGATACCCATGGGTTTGGAGGCCTGAATCACTCTATAATTTGTTAAGTTATCTGGTTGTTTGCCTTTTGTATACTATAGTGATTTCTCATTGCATATTAACAGCTGTACAGCTTTACGGAAAGGTATAAACTTTATCCTGAAGGCATGAGAAACAATGGCCAAAATTGAAGGCTCAAGGCCTTTTGAAATTCATGGAAATATCTCAAGATTTTTATGTTCTTAGACCAGGCGATGAGTTGCGGAGTGGAATATGGCTGACAGCTTCATCGAGGTTATCTGAGGTGGGTGGTTATTGTAGATGGCATGATTTATGTTCAGCATTATGTAGGCTTATTAAATTCTGTTCCTAAAATTTAATTCTTTTCTGCTTAGTGCTGACACTGAATGTTACAGGAAATTTTGATAAACCCCACTTTTATTCAAACTTGTTGCTGTATTCCAGGGAGACACAGCAGTTTACGAAGCATTTGGGGCGCACTAAGAAATGAGTTTCACTTTACACTATGGCTTACACAATTTATCTGGTGTTCAAAAAGCAGTTCTACAATATATGTTTTAGGGTTTGGTGGTTGCATTTTTGTATTCATAAGAATATTCCCTCTCCTGGTATGCAGACACCTTGCAAAAGAGAAAACAGCCTATGTTGTATAACTCCTTATACAAAAATTACTCTCAAATATTAGTGAAGGTAATTTACTCTTTGTGTTTTTAATGAGAAATATGCAAGAATACCAAACAAGTTACAAAGATAATCACGTCTCAAAAACTCTGTAAGATATGATTTCTGGGCAAATGAAAGAAAAAAAAATATTTGATCCCAGAACCTTTGTAGCTAACTCTTTAAAACATCATGTTTTTTCCATGGACATTTCATCAGGGAGGACTCCAAAAGTACTAATTTGCATCATATCCCTCTGTGAAGTAAATTGATATAGCTCTGCTTGAAGTCGGTAAAACTGTGGTGAATTTGCATCTTCTGGGACCTGTGGCCATAAAGCCAGAAATTCTCTGACATTTGAATCATGTTGCAATACTGTTCATCTTGCAGAGAGGCTCATGTTTCAAGGTGACTGGATTTTCTAAGTATTGCTTCAGAAAATGGTGGCAAGGCAGGGACTGGGTTTTGGACTGCTATGGGATTGTTATGTCTCACAACACTGAAATACAGCCAACAGTTAGAACAGACCTGTATTAACAAAATTTGGAGCACGAGGTGTTCATGCTGAGCAGTGTATATAATAATAAGTATCTTGTGTGGAGTGCCTGTCCAAGAAGCCTTTGCCAGGAAAAGATCAAAATGATGCAGAGAAGATGCTTTTAGTAAGAGACCTACATAAAATCAGGTAGAGTGTGACAATACAGGTAGCTACCTATTTGGTCACTGTTTATTCTTGTCCCAGCTAGGTACCACAAGTAGTCCTAACCGTGTCAGAAAGTTTGCCAACTACCTGTTGTGGAAGTCATCTCCTCATCTTATATCAAGCAAAATACTGTTTTGTGGTTTTTCTTTTTTTTTTTCTCACTGTTGGAATACTTCAGGGAACTTTTAAGGAAGGGCTGGCAGTGAGCAATGCTGTTTGGCTGGTGGGGCTCATCACAAGCAACGTATTGCTGTGATTTGTGTGAGGGAGGAGACCTGATCAAATTTTGTTCTTGCTGTGTCCTCTGGCGTAAGGCACTATATTTGGGAACTGCTTTTCCTATCTGCTGACTCATCTGTGTCAAAAATAAAAAGAATGTTAGGCTTTTTTTAGACCAAGGAAACTGTTATAATTTTTATAGTACTTGGCATCTCTTGGAAACAGAAGCAATTGTCTCTGCAATTCCTAGGACTTCTATAAGGTACACATCTATAAGTAAATAGAACAACCCAGGTTCTTTACTGTGGTCTTGAGGGCAACTTGGCCTGGCACGGCTTCTGTCTGTAGGGCTACATGCATGTCTGTCCGCGCTTTTCCTCACCATCCATGCTGCAGATGAGAAGCAAGCTCTGTGACCACATCCTTGCATGGTCTGGCTGATGTGGGCCAAAACGGGGTCAGGCAGCGTGACAACAAGTGGTGTCACGAGACAGTGCTCATACTTGCGCCCTGGCTGGTTCACTAGTATAGACATGGCCATGGGGGATAGTAACGAAATTCCAGGTTCATACTCCAGAGTCATTTGTGCAGTAACATCTCCTGTCTGCTGCTCTGGTGTTCACATCCAGATCTTCTGTCTGAATCTGAAGGAACTTGACTTTCTCTCAGCTCTGAGCCTAGAAGAGCTTATCAATTAGCTGTGGCTGGAGAACATAGCCCTCATGGTCAGGGTGTATTGGAAGAAGCCTTGAAGGGCTCCAACCCCATATGTGTTTGAGGCAGTATTGCCTGTATATAGCCAGAGGATGATTAGTCACTTGAGGCCTTTTCATGTTCGACTTCTTTACCAGTGGTACAGAGAGGGTCACCTTTCCCTCCTTAAGACATTTGCAAAGGGTTCCTGGTCTGACTCAGCAGAGCTGAGCACAACTCGCTACATAAATTAATAAAATAATTAACTCCTTAATTGACTGACTTTTCAAAAACCTACACTTTTATATGTTCTTCCATGTCACCTGTGCTTGTTAAATTCATTGTTAATTGAGAAATAAATTGCTTAATTGCACCAAGATTCTGCCTGAATCCTGGAAGTATTGAAGCTGTAAATTATCTGGTCCAGGCTGCTGTGAAGTTATAATTGCATTTTAAGTGGATTACTACAGAGATGTCTTCCGTTAGGCATTAACACCTTCCTCAGGTGGTAAGGCCACAACGCGGCATTTCTCATTGCTTTCCTCTGACTTTAGTCTCTGTTCTTAGGTTCTGCATGCTTCAATTTTCAGTGATGTGGGCAAATAGATTTACAGGCATACTTGCTTATAAATCTTACAATGACATGCAATAAATGTGGGGTTCTTCTGAAAACACATATACTGTGTTGTGTTGATTTTTTTTCTCCTCTAAACACATGAGGGGAGAATATATAAAAACTGTGGACTAGTGCCCCTTCTATTCGTGTTTTGTGGTATTCAGACATTACTACAGATCTCACCTGGGCTAACAGGGGAGATCCTGTTTCCAGTGGCTCAGGAGATACCTGCTGGAGAATCTGGGAGCTAAATATTGTAGTGCTTATACATCAGGAGTAATGTGTAGCCATGGTCACTTAGGACCTAGTTTCACAGCCATGAAGCAGGTGCCAATGAGCCTTGGTAAGAACATGGTGGCTTGGTAAGAACATGGAAACTGAGCAAGATGACCAGGGTTAAGTCTGGCTTGAGCACATCTGTATGAGTTGCAATCACATATTGGGATAGCAATGGGCCATCTACCATTGAATAACTCTGTTCTAGGCAGTGGGTTTTTTTTTTGTTTTTTTTTTTTAAAGGTTTTTTTTCAAAACCAAGTTCCTTCAGTCACGTGTTCATTCTGGTGTGGTCAGAGAGTGAGCCAAAGCAGGTCTGGTACCATTATCGGCTATCTCATACGGACTATGAGAGGATGGTTGTCATCTTGGAGAACGGGGAAAGGGTAAGTGTGAGGCCTAATTTTTAAAATGGTTGAAGAATGCTGAAGGGGAAAGGACCTGAAAAAAGCTAACAGTGACTACAAACGTAACTAATCATCAATATGATGCTTTTGCATGGGGGAGATACCATTCCAAAGCTTCTAAACAGGGCAGTTGTGTACAAGGTAATGTTCCTCTTGGCAATGTTGAGGCATTACTGAATTCCTGTCTTTAGTCTAGAAAAGTCCAGAAAGAGTGTGTTGGAGATTCAGAGGTAGTAAAATTAAAGCTTTCAGAAATATGCCCTTCAAAGGAAGCATGCAGGAATTGTGGTCTGTTTAAAATAATAATAATAATAATAAAAAAAATAAAAAAATAAAAGTAACTGAAGTTGACGCATAAGATTTCAAGACTGCTACAAAAACGGGGATAATCAGCTGCCCACTAACACTGCAGAGAACAAGTCACACTGCACAGCAAGAGTTTGCCTTGAATAATAGGGACTATTTTTTAGCTGTGAATTCAGCTGTACAGTTAAATATAGTTGTTCTTAAAACTGTTATTCCGAAGCAATTCCTTAAGATAGACCACCTCTGTCAGGTTTTAGTCTATAATTAGTCCTGTCCTACTTTTTTTTTTTTTACTAACTCCCACAGGAGCCAATGGGAGAAAGGCATGCTTGAAAATCCCCTGAATTACATGTTGAGGTGCTGATCTGTGAAAGCCCCTGCATGATAATGGAATTTAAATAATTAAAATACCCCTGAGAAATCTAAGTATGAGGCCTTCCAAGGTTTTAAAACAATGACTGAAGAGCCCTGAATTTGAACAAAATTGTTCTTATGTTTTCTAAAAATGGAATTCATAAAGTGCTGAACACCTCAACAGGCTGCTCTAGTCCCTTGAGATCCACCTCTGCCTCCTCCATCACTGTCCTTCCTGTGGTATAGGTGCCTAAATCTATCTGATCTGAGGTTCTCAGTCCCATGTATGGCATGTATAAAAGTTAACGTGCATTGATTCCTACACCTCATAGGTGCCTTCTGAAAATATTTTTCTCATGTGCTTTTCACAGTTGATGTTAGCAGATCTGTGAAGGACACTACAACTCCTGTTCAAACCGGGCTGGTTTTGAAAATACCCAGTTTGCTGTAAGATGATCATCCTGCTCTGCTGGTTAATCAGCTTTTATAAACATCTCCCCTGTAATGAGATAATTTGTCTGCTCTCTGCAAAGATTTTCTTGAGTTGATTGATATTCAAGCATGTTAATATTTAAAGCTTGTGACCTTTGCTTCTCTTGTTTTTCCATTGCCTCATTAACAGGTATAATCAACATCACCAATGCCCTCCTAGTGCCATGTACCCTCTGCATTTCAACACATGCACACAACTTGCTCAGCACTCCTATGTAAAGCTTGCCAACCCTCCCAGCCTCTCTGCATCAGAAGACTACTTGTTTCCAACACAGAGTGAATGGTTTCCAGTTCTGCAAACTGCTTGCTTTGGGGTGAGAGGTTGGGTGGAATCTGAAGTTAGCTAGCAAAACTTCTGTCCTTTTTCTCCAATCTTCGCACATGAGACAGGTTGAACTTGATTCCTTCCTTGTACTGATTTCTTACCAGTGCATAGTCTATTTGGGGGAAGTATTTCTTCCAAATGTCTCTGTTCTTCCCTGCCCTTACCCCTGCAGTGTGTGTCTTTGTGCATCTCCTTCCAGTGAGGTTGGGTAGGATTTGTGATGCAGTAATGAAACTTAAAAATCTGTAGGCTTCTGATTTTGAGCTCAGAAACCTCTAGGGTAAGAAATAAAGTTGCACGCAGCTTCACTGTGTAACATAGGAGGATTTTGGTGCTCACTGGAGCTGGAGAAAGGTGGATGATGTTCTGAGAGCGCTCCATGACCTCTTGCACACTGAGCGCCTGTGAAGCAGGGAGTTGTACCTCGCTTTGGTCCTTATCTGTAGGACATCTAGAACAATATAAATTAAATTTGGAAGCAGGCATTGAACAAATACACTGACAGAAGGCTGTATTCCACCAGTCCCCTCAAAAGCCATGCTTGCTCACCTGCTTTATATGCTATAAACAACTGGCTTCCCACTTCTCAAACAGATGACAGAGGAAGGGCAGGAATTTTGGTAAGTGCAAGTGGATACAGAACTATGCCCTTTTTAAAATTTAAGATCGGTTCCAGAATCTGGCAGTGCACTGTCTTGATCACTGTGAGGACAACTTTAAGAGACAAGCTTTAAAAGTCAAGTGGGAATGTAGTTTTCCGCAGCAAAGGAAATGTAAGGCACTGCTTTTGTGGGCATGCAGGTCTTCAACAGCTAGGATGCCCTTGGGATAAAAGATGCCAAAAATTAAGTGATGGATGTTGTGGTGATGGTAGATGCTGCGGGTACTTCAGGTTAGAATGTTGTTCCAAAGGCCATGGAAATAGTAACCACAGCTTAGTCTGAACTGCTTTGGGACTGCGTGTTGTTCTCATACAGCAATACTCTCACTTTCTGTGGCATAAACCATGCTGTCTCTGTCCCCAGCATTTTGCAGCATGGTTCAACTGCACTATAAGAAGTGTGTACATCCTCTGTCAAAGTCATTTGTGCTGCTAGCCTCGGTGTTCTTGGTTATTAATCAGTTTTATGTGTACTTGATTCAGCCTCAACCTCTGACTGTTTCTATCAAAGATGCTTTTAATGGAAAAGGTGTTAACAGGAAAGGGCAGAAACAGGAAAGGTGTTAACTGGGAATTTTGTATTTTGGAAGTCAAAGGGGCATGTGCTCCTGCTGTATTCACTGGAAATAAAATTAAGAAAGTAACCAAAATCAATTATCCATGTCATAGCTGCTCCTTAGGTTCAAGGTTATGTGGACAACTTTCTAAAATTAAAACAAATGCATGCATCCTAAACCTAATGAAAGGGCAGATTGCAGGCTACACACATATATCGAGAACTTGTAATTTACTTGGTTTACATAAACTAGTATATAAAATCCAAGTCCAGATGGTCGAAAAGTGCTATCTAGTTTATGTGTTTGGCTTTATATATATACACACATATATAAAAAAATATATATTATTTTAGGAGTTGTATTGAATTCCCATCTGCTTTTGAGAAGGAATATCCAGGAGGAGTCTTCCATAACCACTGAGTCTCATTCCAAGGATGCTGTTTTTATAGAAACCCAGAGAGAACAGTGCTTTTTCTATATCTTTTTGAGATATTTAAATAATTTTCAATTCCATTGCTAGTTTTGAAAAATATAATCATAAGGCCTTCTCCCTTAAGCTCTGCAATGACATTCTCAGTTTCCCTTTATTGCTGCTTTCTGTTCTTGGGGATGTTAGTGTACAGAATTAATTTCTGTCTTGATGTTCCAGCTTCGTTACTTAGTGAAAATGTCTCTCATCTGCCTGGCTTGATTTTGTTCTTCAAAATCCTAAGAGACGAGTTTCTTAGAAAAGCCTGAAAGTGAGAATTTAATTATATCCTTTAAATTGTACTTGGATATTAACCTTCCTTTTAACTCCTAAAGAAATATCATGTTCTTTGAGTCTTTAGGCTACATCAGGCAAATTACTGCAGCAACATCAAGCTGTGTGAAAAGGTTTAGCTCCATTACCCAGACAGTAATTAGTGAAGTGCTAGAAACTACAGTCATACCACTTTTTGCAGTTCACTTGATATTACTAACTCTACAACTATTTCTAGGATGGTGTTGCCTAACTCATTGAGCTTTTAGAGGAAACTGGTGTGGTTTATGTTAAGCTTGTGAGTTGAGAGGGTGGTGTGGTTAGGATGCCTGTGCTCGGGCTCTGGTTGCTTTCCTCCCACAGTTGCAGTAACGGTGAATGAAGCAGAAGTTGTATTTAGTCCTCCTTAGTGAGTCAGAAGCCATTAGGAATGACTTGGAGGAAAAATACCTGAGAATATTGAATTTCCCACCAAGCACAATAGTCCTGTGATCTTACAGGAGTGTAAAGGCTGACTGACTCTGTCACAGGACTCATAATACAAGCGGAAGCTACTGTTCTGCTATTGCAGTCCTCTCGGTCGGTTCACTTTCATACTAAACTCTGCTTCTGTGTTGGTCTGGAAGGGAGCAGACCACCTTTCTGACACAGTGCGTTAGAGTTTTTCATGCCCAAATTAGAAGTTAAATGTGCTGCAAAAAACACAGTGAGAGACTGAGTTTCTCTTTTGAAATGAGACAAGATGCTGTGGGTTGCTTGATGGTCGGTCCTCACTTTTGTGATGGAAAGTCCCCTGATTCCTGCTGCAGCCTGAGCTGCTTCTCACAACACCTCTTTCGATACTGTGATCTTCGCCTCTGTGTGTTCATTCAGTTCTGCCTATGGACTTTTTTCTTGGCCCCATGAACCTCAGGGACAGGTCATGAGGCTGATGTGACAAACTACAGTTTGGAAGCTGGCAGCACTACCCTAGCTTAGACACGCTGAGGCTATAAGTCACTTAACTGCATATGTGATAGAAGGAATAGGCAGCTTTGGGAGTTCAGAGTGGGACTTGGAAAGAAGTTAATATAAATGTGGTATGTCAGAGGTGAAGGACTGAATCCCCCTCTAAAAGAAATACTGCTGTTTGTCATATGGATATAATTCAATAGATGTAGGTAGATCCATATGACCCTATGTGAGGATGCTCTGATGGGAAAGTGTTCGATTCGGTGTGTGTGCACATGTGCAGCTGTTAAACTGCTATAGTACACCGGTTTAAATTCATACTTTGGATTGTACGGTTGCAGTAGATCTTGCACTTCTTGGGGAGCTGAAAATAAAGTCTTGTAATTGTCAATGCTATTATCAATTATGGTAATCATCTCCATGTTCTGGTAAGCAGTCCTGTGTACAGAAATGCTAAAATACAGCCATTAGCAAGTCTCTATGTGAGAAACTTTTGTGCAAGGCTTGGTGCATCCATGGGCTTATAGCCTGTAAACTGACAGAGATTTGGAAAAAAAGAAGCATTTTTACAGGTGACCAAGCATTCCAAGTAATAGTGGAAAGCATTCAGATGAAAATACGTGACCCAAAGGCAAAGGCTGTTGAACAGCAGTGGAGGATCTGAACTTGATTGTTAAATAAGGGATGTGAACCTCTGTGCTCTGGGGCATAAGGTATTTTAAATTGATTGAAGAAGAGGAAAAACTGAGTAGTTGAGCAACACATGGAGCCAGGCATGGACTTCCTTGTGCCTTTCTCTGAAGTGCATGTAGATCTGGACTTGATTTCCACACAGGTCTAGATGGACCACTTCTCTGCACACTGAAAGTTTCTCTGTCCCTGTGTGGAACCTCCTAACAGCATGCATATCTGTTTTTTATTGCATTCCACATCTTTCAGTCTAAATATAGTTTCATTGCTTTCCAAATAAGCCTGGGTCTGCTACTCATTCTGATTCACCATTGTAAACTTAATCATTTGATGTTCTCAGTAAACAGACACTCTAGGAGACAATTGGTGATTATTTTAAAAGAAATCACTGCAGGATTTCAGGCTCTTATCATTAATTCTTTGGGATATGACCATGTCACCCGCCATCGCAATCTCATAACAAAAGTTACTTAAAAAGAAATCCAGCCAACCCCGCCATACCCAAAAGCCATATCCCTAACTGGTGAGAATTTTAAATATTTAGTGTGCATCTTCAAAATTTTTCCAATGTAAAAGAGTTTCAGTGTTTCTTTCAGCATGAGGCAGACCGTGTGTTGTGTATCTTTATCATAGTAGCATCTCTGACAACATGGTGACTCAAGTTTTATTTGATGGTTAATGTGAAGGTATCTATTTAGTTGAATTTATAGTCCTAGAATCTTTGAACATGACATTAAGGTGCAACCATATGCTTATAAATATAAAAAGGCCAGACAGGCAGTTCACCATGTTCACAAACTGCTCCGGCTACCACAGTGTGTCAAGAACACGCAAGAGAGTGTAAGAAGTGCTGTTATGCTTTTTGCTTCTGTGGCACATCTTATTATATTTGTGATAAATGTTGGCAGGTTTCCATGGTTAGGGAGCTGTTCATGGCCACTGTCTAGCCTGCTGCTATTTCTATGGATGTTACCATGGGCACTGATGGAAGGAAATTCATATCGAATGGAAAACAATCATGGAAAAAAGGTAGGAAGCAGAAAAGGAGGGACAGCGATAATTGTGTTAGGGGTCAGGATGGTCTTGTAACTCTGGAAGAGCTGTGGAGCTGTAATGGCATTGTATGGTAGAGAAATTTCAGTGTATATATGCTGCAACTATGGAGGGTGGGAGGAAATAATGCTCTCAGCCCAAGACCAAATCTATGACTGTCATCCTAATCGTCTAGGAGCCATGAATCTTAAGCTCACAGTGCTAGAACAAAAAAAAACAAACATTGTTCTCCATAGACAATACAGAGTAGGTGCCTGCCCCCAACTCACTCCTTTAGGAATATGCTGTCTATATATATATAATCACATTTGTGTGCAGCATGGAGCGTGTCATCTTGAAGTACCACAATACCGAGGCAGCTTCACTGATGCGAGCAGCTGTCTTGGCTGAGATGAGGACAGCACATTTGAAGAAGTAGATTAAAAAAAACCCCACCCCCCAAACAAAAAAAAAAAAACAAAAAACAAAACAACAAAACCAACCAACCAACCAAACAACAAAAAAAACCCAGACCCCCAAACCCCCCCCAAACTTCTTGCACATTCCTTTGATCCCGGTGCTTCTGTGCAGTGTTGGTTTACCAATATAATTTAAATCCCACGTGGTTCTGCTGGTATTTAGGATATGCCATAAGGTCCATGTAGAAATCTTATGGCCATGGACCTTGGCAATTCTCTTAGTCACAGTGATCCTCATATGACCGGGTGTATTGAGAGGATCAAGGCCACTGACTAGGATTTCTTATGTGCTCATTTTCAAGGGTAGAAGTTCGTGTTACCAAGTTTCAGTTCCAAACTGCCCCTGTCTTTCATAGCCAGCATCTCTTCTGCCTTCAGCTTTTCTGCTGCTGTCATCTTTGTTTCCTGGCTCAAAAGCAGACTGCTCTTTTGCGACATGCCAGGGATGAAAGCTACTGTTAATGTTTCCTTCTTGAGTGCTGTTGAATTGCTGTGAAGAAGATGAGGTATCCAGTGGATATCCAGGTGGAAACACCTGCCAGCGTGGGAGGTGTACATGAGGAAAAACTGGGGTGAGATCCAGAGACTATACATTGGAAGGATTTTGAAAAGTGTGTTGTGTGGGGGAGAGGTGGCAGATGACGAGCCTTCATCCTCCTTGTGCATTTTTGTTCTTCAGCCACCTTCCTTTTGTTCACAGTGAAGAAACCTGAATGGTGCCCTGACTCCTGTTTTCCTTCTGAGCAGCTTATAAACCTTGCTGTGTGAGCAAAGTGGACCTTGTTTGTTGTGACTACTTGAGCACTTGACTCTGTCTCCTGGCTTTTCATGAGTGGCAGTTGACCTACTGCCAAAGGCCTGATGAAAGTTTGTGGAAAAAAATGATTAAATGGTTCACAGTGGTCTATAAGGTAATCTGTAACACTCAGAGTTGAGGTTTTCCAAGCTCTTTCTGGATATGTCAAAAATATTTTCCTAGGTTTTCAATACTTCTCCTTCAAAGGAAGGGAAGCACAGAAATGTGAATGTAAGAAAATGAATAGTACGTCTCTTTGAATATCAAGAAAAAGTGTGTGTGTACAGAGAAGAGACTGTTTTTTTTTATGTTATATTTGGTATTCCTATCCTTAAACTATCTCTTAAGCATACCACACACACAAGCTTACTTTCTTTCCCCTGCTCTCTTTCCTAAATTAAGCTGTCTTTTGTCTATGGTATGGAATCCCAAATCTGATTATCATGTCACTTATGTCCTACCTGATTCCTTGTAGTACTTTGGCTTCTATGCAAATCCACATATGATTTTATAATTATGTTTTACATCCATCTTGCGCTTCTGTAACTTAATAAACAAATCCCAGTGCAATGGTGATTTCAGAAGCTTTAATAGAGATAAAGCATTTCTGCTTTAGGAAATATTGTTTTAATCTGAAAGTTTAAGGTTTTAATGTGAAATCTCAGAACAACTTTTGCACCCTTCAGTGAAGCATCTTTTTGTTTATTTTTTTCCTCTCTTGACAAGAAGTGTTTGTGACATACTGCCCTTCTTAGTATAATTCCCAATAGCAGGAGCTAGTCAGTGTAGACAAGTGCAACGCTTTCCTGATAAAATCAAGCCACTACTTCCTTTCACAGCTTTTTGTCTAATTTTTGAGGAAATCCTTTGAGGAAAGGGAGGGGGAGAGAAGATGGCTTTTCTAGTTGGAAACTTTATAGTGGCATCTTAATAGGCCAAAGGAGGTCAAAATAATATTCATGTTTACTTTTCTTGTCTGGGTTTTTGCAAGGCATAAGATTTAGTGCTCCTTTCTGTTAAACATGTAAGTATAGTTCTGTCTGCATATTGGTGTAAAGAAGGCATTTTTTGCTACATTTCAGTCTAAAGGAAATTGGGGAAAGAGAACAATTTTGCCTTGAGGGGTATGAAGTACCACTGTAGCAAGCTTCATGCCTGCTGGTGTAAGGTGGAGTAGTTACTCTCAAGATTATTTTCAGAACTGAAGACTTCTCATGTGAAGTGTTTCTCTCTGGTTTGTCACTTTTACTTCACCTTTTCTTGCTTTATTGCTTCTTGTTTTTCCTGTTATACATGCTAACTATCCCTTGTATAAAAATGAACCTTGAGATCAAGCTGCAGTCCTCAATGGTCATAAAAATGTGTGGAAAGAGAAAAGATCCCAGGCGTGTCTGAGTGCATGTGCGAGAAGTAAGAAAGTGACATTTTTATGATTCCTTTTCAGACCAAGACACTTATATCGGCACCTCAGGAAGAGCTGGGGCACTAAATCTTTCCCTTCACGCTGGGAAACCAGCAGATGGAGGATGGAGGCCCAGTGCTCCATGTGAGCAAATGCACTGGGAGTTCATGACCCCTCATTCCCTGTGACGCTTGCTCAAATTAGCCTTTGCCACAGTAGAAACAATGCTATGGAAGGGGCAATGTGATGGGGCAAGAAAATAAAAGAGAAACTGAAGGGAGATAAAACACTGTAGCTGAAAGCAAATGAATGAGGAGTGGGAAAACCCGGAGTTTGCATCGCACAGGTCACTTCTGACCATAGCAAAGGGAGGAAA
This sequence comes from Anarhynchus alexandrinus, assembly GCA_008711295.1. Taxonomy (NCBI): domain Eukaryota; kingdom Metazoa; phylum Chordata; class Aves; order Charadriiformes; family Charadriidae; genus Anarhynchus; species Anarhynchus alexandrinus. The sequence goes on along the minus strand of VUYV01000215.1, from coordinate 1,500,776 downwards.
GCTCCTCCAGGGACAGCAGCAGGAGAAGAGGTACAGTAGCTGATACTGTTTCTTTGCTGGCTGGGTCTCTCTGAATACCTTTTCAGTTTTTAAGGAGTTCAGCAACACCTCCAACAGATGCTCCCGGAGAAGGAGACTTCCTTCAATGCTCAGGATGGAAGAACACATCCCACAGCTGGAGGGAAGCTGATGGTAACTGATGGTCAGATACAAGCCACCTACCTGTGGGGAACCTGGGGTGGTTCCCTCTGTGGCTGCTAGGTCAGGAGAGAGGGAAGATAACAGCAGGTGCCAGTGATGTCCCTTGCCCCAAAGGGGCGGGTAAGGCAGGGAGTATGTTCACTGCAGATAAGTCCTTTGGTACTGGCACCCATACAGCTCTTCTGTATGTTTTACACTATTTGAACTAGCTGTGCCACCTCTTTCACTCTTTATTTTGAATGCTTCCGTAGGCTAGATGGTTATCAGTTGATCTGTGATGTGTGAAGCAATCCCAACCTCTTAGGCCCTAGGCCATGGATATCTGGGAACCCTCAGTGATACTTCTGCTTACTTCTACTTCTACTTTTTAGCTGTTCACCCCATTTCCACATTAACATTGGAGATTAGTCCTGGGGATTTGCAGCTTATTGTGGGAAACAATAACAGTAAATAATAATTTACTGTTATTACTATGTTATTATGTTATTACTATAATCTAAATTACATACGTTTTCAAAAGAAGTATGCTGCCTGGGGAGGGGCTGCTCTGTCCTTCCAGCTCCCACAAGGGCATATTCCTCTCTGGTGGGGTGAGACTCTGCAGCTTGCAATGAATGGAAGGACTGGCTAGGATGACTTTGGGGGAGGAAGAAGTTTTATTGTATAGGCATATTGCTTCCTATGTGGTTTTCAGAAACACCCTTTAATGGTAAGGGCCTCTGCCAAGAGAGAAATGGAAAAAAATTCTCAAAGGATATGGTTTCAAGCTGATTTAACTTCCACTTGGTTTGTCCATTTAGAGGGAGGTGTGACATGCCCCGAGTGTCTCTCTACCCTATTAGGCAGGTCCAAAGCACTATACAGTAGCTCCCTCCCTGTCACATGGGTGAATAGTGGGAACCTGTGTTTCACCCTGGTCCCTCGATGTTGGGCAATGTCCCAAAAAGCAATTGTCCAGAGGCTGTACAGACTTTCTGATTCTTGATTTCTCTATCCAGGCAAAATAGTAGAATTTTGAAAACTATGGTTTCAAAACTTAATCCAGACCACAGCTGCTTTGAAAACACTCTTTTGTCTTGGTTTATTTACTTATTTAAATGAGGCTTAAACATTAACAACAAGAGGTAGGACTCACTGACCCAAGAAGTAGTTTCCAGACCTGGCTTGCTAGATATGTGAAATCTCTTATGTATTTTTTTCTTGGTTTGTTGTTATGGAGGACAAATGTGCTGGAATGTTATTGAATCTTTGCACTGAGTTTGGTTAATGAAACAACTCTTGGTACTGTAATCACTGTAGTGATTAACTAGAAATCTATATTCTGAATTATTCTTTTCTTCTATTTGGATTTCTAGTGGCCATAGCCGTTTTAACTAGCAATGAATCACACATGTGGCCTGCCTCTGGGTCTGAGATTTCATCTTGTTCAACATCAGAGAGAACTGTACCTATAACAGATGCTGTCTGTGCCTTTAGGAGAGGTGGTAAATGCTTAGCAAATGTGTCGAGGTGTTCTCTTAGTAGTGGAAATACAAACAAGCATGGGTTTTTTTCTTTTACTGATTCTGTAACAGTAGAGCCATATGTTATCCATTTTCTACCTCTTCTGAATTAATTAGAGCATGATGGTGTTTCCTGACCAATGAGGTAAACATTCTCATTTAGGTTCATATGTGGAAAGGTTTCTATCACTGTACATACTTTTTAGACAGCAGCAATAGCAGTTGCTGCAGTGTGATCAATAAAGAGGCTGCATTAAAGAGGCTGTAAGCAGCCTGAAGACTCTCAAGAAAGATTATAAAGCCCTGGGAGCAGCAGTCAGAGACTTGGGAGCACAGGTAGTTTTTTCATCAGTCCTCCCAGTCAAAGGGATAGGGGTTGACAGGGCCAGGTGAATCTGGTAAATCTAATAGCTGTCTGTAAGACTGCTGCCACAGCCAGGGGTTTGGCTTCTTAGCTCATGGGACTCACTTTAAGAAGCCTGGTCTGCTGGGGCCGGATGGGGTCCACCTATCAGGGGAAAAAAGGAGAAATCTCTTTGGCCAGAGGATCGCTAACCTTGTGAAGAGGGCTTTAAACTAGAGTTGCCGGGGGAGGGGAACCAGAATCCATGCCACTCCTACCAATACGATGCTGATATCAGCAGTAGAGGCCCGCAACCTGGAGAAGGGTTTCAGGTCAGCAGGAGAGCACCTAGAGTGCAGCACAAAGGAAAAAGAGCCACTCCAGCCAGGGAGCGAGATTCATCAGAGGCCCAACTTAAATGCCTCTATGCAAACACATGTAGCATGGGTAGCAAACAAGAGGAGTTAGAGATGTACACATGCCTGCAAGGCTATGATCTAATCAGCATCACAGACATGGTGGGATGGCTCCTATGATTGGAGTGTTGAAATGGATGGATACAGACTCTTCAGGAAGGACAGGCAGGGGAGATGAGGAGGGGGTGTTGCCCTCTATGTCAAAGGACCAGCTGGAGTGCATGGACCTCTGCCTGGGGATGGATGAGGAGCTGACCGAGAGCCAGCAGGTCGAGCAAGGCGATTCTGCCCCTCTACTCCACTCTCATGAGACCCCACCTGGAATATTTCGTCCAGCTTTGGAGTCCTCAACATAAGAAAGACGTGGACCTGTTGGAACAGGTCCAGAGGAGGGCCACAAAGATGATCAGAGGGCTGGAGCCTGTCTCTTATGAAGAGAGGCTGAGAGAGTTGGGGTTGTTCAGCCTGGAGAAGGGAAGACTCCAGGGAGACCTTTTTGCAGCCTTCCAGTATCTGAAGAGGACCTACAAGAAGGCTGCAGAGGGACTTCTTACAAAGGCAAATTTTACAAAATGATAGGACAAGAGGGAATGGCTTTAAACTACAAAAGGCTAGATTTAGAATGGGAGGAGGGTTGGAACTAGATGACCTTTAAAGGTCCCTTCCAACCTAAACCCTTCTAACGTTCTGTGTTTAAGATCAACAATTATGAAGGGTGATAAACAGACCTAATTGAGCATTAGAGGCTTTGTAAACACAGACCCAGTTAGCTGGTGGTGCATTTCTGTTGTTACTGGAGTGAGATTATTTTTTTTTAATGAGATCTTAATGTGTGTGTCTCTATGACTTTGTGTCCAGGATCTTCTTAATATGGATGGTCCCCAGAGCAACCCTGATGTACAGACAGACTTAAGACTTGCTGGATTTAGAATGTGGGTTAAAGGTTTTGCAGAAGTCCTCACTTCCTTTACTACCTGCCTTTCCAGCAATCTTGAGCTTCTTGGGAAGAGATGCTTTCTTCTCACTTCATAGTCTGAGGTCAGCTGCAGCAGCCCGAGAACTGGCAGCACAGGGCTGTTCTTAACTGTGATAGACTGATGCTATTTGGTTTGCAAAGGCCACACTGCAGAAACTCTGCTTCATGTTATACTTAAGGGAGGCAGTGACATGTGCTGCGTTTTCACTGGGAGGACCTGTGGCATATTTTGGTTTTTTCCTTCCTTTCCCCTCCCCCCTCCTCAGTTCTGCCCAGGACAATAGCCTTGGGAAAATAATGATGGTGTCTTTTTCTTTTAAATCAGCAAAATTTTCTTTTTAAAATTTCTCTGAAGCATTTGGGAGTGCACAGCTTCCTGCTGATAGAATTGGCTGAGTATAATCTTTGAATATTCTGTATTGGTATTCGGATCAATATTGGTTCTTTAGTGACATTACTGTTAATTATCTAATCTTTTTCTATTAAATCTCTTTATATTTCAACCCCTGGGTTTCCTTTTTTTTTTCCTGATGCCCCTTCCTGGGTGGGGAGGGGTCATGGGGTGATAGAATGATTGTCTAAATGACAATAAATTGTTATGGGTTTCTCAAACCATAACACCAGTGAAGGCAAATCCCTTGGTGAATAGGTATGGTGGCCATGGGGTCTCTGTGGCTGTGCTGCTCTGACCCTGGGGAATTTGTGAGTGACATTGGCTATTTGTGTTGGGAAGTGGATGTCTATATATACTGGAATATGTAGTGTGTGTGTATATATAATGATGGAATCAAGATGACAGTATGTACAGTGTTGGCAGGCACTGTCGCATGTGTTTCCTTTACCTTCTGTGTCTCTCTTGCTGCATGTTTGTGTGTTGTTGCTCTAAATACTTGATGTTTCTCTTCTGTCCTGTTCTGTTTTTTTTTTTCTGCCTCAGTGGTTAATCCCTGACCCTGGATGGCTGTTGCCAGCATATGTATGTGGTGGGGTGGCACGGAGCAGTTGTCTGTCTCAGTGCATAGCTTGGATTAAATGGGTGAGAAAGTGCGTTACAGCCACAGACAGCAGGGCTGTACAGATACACGTGTTTGTATGCGATGAGGAGTGTCTAAGGTCGCCTTATACCTGAGGAGGAAATCTCATGCATGAGTTGTCTAAATGTTAGTCAATTGCTTGAGCTTTGATAGTGGAAGAAGAACATCAGCTCTGTGTAGTAGCAGAAACCCAGACACAAACCAGAAAGTGAAGCTCACAGAGTCAGTCTAAATAGTAGGGCATGAGGCTCATGGCTTGCCAGGAGATGAGGTTACTTGCAGTTGATTGAATGAATATACAGGAGAGTGCCTGCAGCATCCCTGTGTTAGCGCAGAGACAAACACATAACCAATTTTCTTCGGTTATATGCGGTGCTTTATTTCAAGGCGCCGGGAACCAGGGGTACGCACCCAAATCTGGCTCCAAAGACGGCTTTGCCGAGTAGCCATTTTATATTCTTTTAGTTACGCAATCTTATACATATTCAACAAATATTACTACGTTATCTCATACATATGCATTATAGATTACTTCATCTTATTGTGACATCAGCCTCCTTCTTTGCGCATGCTCAGGTTCCCTCTGGTGGTCGTTGGTGGTCGTCTTGATGAAGTAGGGAGTCTTCCTCACCCTGTCCCTTTTCACCTCATCCCTTTGACTTAGTTCCAGCGTCTGCTTTCTGTCCAAGTTTCTCGGTGTTCTGCTTGATTCCTCTGGTATGCCGCTTATCTGTTTCTTAAGTACTTGAAACTACAAAACATATTCTTTTTCGTCACCATTAATCACCATGGGCCCCACCATGTCTAGTCACCAAGGCCTCGACTTCTAAATCTTGCAAACACTCCCCAACTCCCCACCACACAGCACAATTCGCCATTTAACTCTTGCATTTCCTAACACCTGGGTGTAGGGCAAAGAGTGTTGGCATGGCTTCCTCTTGACAACCCATGGAGGCAAAGATTTGAAACTCATACTGATCTTGCCTAACAGTAGCTTATTAGATTGACTTTTTTTTTTTTTCCTTTCAAAATCCTAAAAAAACACCTTAAAATCATAGAATCATAGAATGGTTTGGGTTGAAAGGGACCTTGAA